>JABASD010000963.1:0-51987 GCA_019776165.1 Pogonognathellus flavescens | reverse complement strand
AGTATTTCGTGGAAAAAATTTCATTGAAATCGGTTACACACACTTGTGAACCTCTGCTTGTCAGTCTACTCAATATTTAGCATTTACTTTTAGAACGCATATATGTAGAAATGAAATGGAAATGACTGCAGTCCATGAAAAATGAAATGATTTTTTTTGTCCCATGTGGAACTAATTGATTGAACTTTGAATGAAAGTCGTTGTTTATTGTCTCAATTGGAAAACTCTGTGAATGCACTTCTTTACTTTCCCATGTTCATTTGTTCAGTTCATGGTTCATACTTCACAGTTGGCTTTACAAAATGCAGTCTCAACAAGATTCAGCTCTAATCTCTCTCTGCTGCACTAACACCCACCATTTACAAACATTGACCGATATTTATTTTCATGTGCATTCGCTCTAACATAAGAAAACACATAATATTTTGCTTGCAAATTTAGAATTTTTAGTAAATTGACTAGATCACAACTGTGTCAAATTCATGTACATTAAAACCGTAATGGAATATTTCTCAGACAAAAAGCAAACTTAAAAGAATTAGTAGTTTGGGAAATGACAGCTAACTGCTCCCTTGCTTATTTTCTGAGTTGGACATTGGAAGGTTGCTCCAACAAAATTATTGCTACATACTTAAATTATATTGTAATTACTACTTATCTTTATTTTTCTTAATTATGTAATCCTGAATGAAATATTGACTGTTACATTTAAATAAAACTGATGTGTATCTTGTTTGTAATTTTTTCCATAGAGAGAAAATAAATAGGAAACTCTGGACTACTCACAGCTAAATCCAGCAAGACAAGATTGAAGAAAAATGAATTCTGAACTGCTAGTCTTTTTAATTATTGGACTGATACAGTGTCTAAGTTCTTGCACTGCAAGTGCATTGAATCCGTGGGATGTCCAATTACCAAGTAATGAACTGGGAATATTTCTGACAACGATGGTCCGAGTGGAAAGAAAATATCACCACGGGACAGAAATGTGGAATTTCAATCGGAATTATTTAGATCAAGAAACAGAAGAGACAATTCAAGTAATGTGTGCCGAATCTTTGAAAGAGGATGCAAAAATTGGCATGTGGACAAATTGTACTACAAATTCGCACACTCTCACAGCAGCACTTCATTTTGACACCCCAGAGGAAAGAGACCAAAATATAAGTTACAGAGCAGTCACCATCAAGCCATTTGTAAACTCTCGAGGACAAAATTGTATTTTCGCCGAAAAACCAAGAAAACTGTTTTATTTGAGTGTTATTAGTTTCTTGTTTCGATATTCATATTCGGATGCTGAATTCGATGAGAAGCCTTTTACAAAACTGGACAAGTTCTTTCCACATGCCTTCCGCTTTTTCCAAGATCTAATTAATACAGAATTAATTTATCAATTTGAGCCAGAGGATTTTGTACTCAGACCTCAAGGCTACATGTGTCTTCTTTCGCTCGTAAGAGAAGAATCAGTCGAAGAAATAGAAAAAATATGCTCCTTTAAATGTGATGATGCTCCGAAAAAGCCATATTCGAAAACTGAGTTGTGATTGTCAGTTCGAAGTCTCCGCATCCTTTGGTCTCAAAAACTCCTGAAACTATAAAACTTATGTGTGTTATATTAAAAAGATCTTCTTGTAACTGCAACGTGCACCGTCTCATATTAATAGCGTAGTTTACATTTCAGGGGTTTAGATATTATTCTATAGAATTGTATATTACCAAAATGCACTGACATAAATTGTACATAAATAATATTGCTAGAGATAAGTATTTAAAAGTTAATAGATGAGTTTACTTTACTGCAAGGTTATTGATTACCCAATTTACAAATTGATGACCCAGTCACATAGCAGCCTTACTGACAATGATATACTTTAACCAATGATACAAAATATAATGTACTGACTGAACAAAAAATAGAATATCGTTTACTTCGGTGGGTGTATTATTCTCAGTTCAAGCTTCAACAAAAAGCAATAAATAATCTCTAATAACAAGTTATTTTTCAATTTTTCCAATGATTTGGGTTCAGTCATTAAAGATTATTGAAGGAAATACGTCAGGATAAAAAATAGAGGTAACGAAAATATTTTGCGAGACATAAATGGCGAAATACAGTCGTTTTACAATAAAATTTGGTTTGAGACAAAAACATGATAGCTGTAGCTGTACTTAAGTCTCAAGTTGTGCAGATTTCTCCATAATTTTATTAGCAGTAATTGAATCATCTTTTAAAGTTACTAAAGCTAAAAATTGTTATTGTAGCTCAAGCTGAATTGACCGATAAAGTTGTGCTACGGCAGTCCAGGTCTCTAATAATAAAGATAAGTTCAAGGCAAATTAAGTTTAATTAAGTACAGTTAAACTATTTCGAATATCTAATTCGATAACCCAAACACAATCCTATAATATTGCTCGTAATCTAATGTTTACTGGGGGAAGGTACTTTATCTACTATATATTTATCTTTCACTGAAAATTTCAGACCTCGCCACCGTCTAATTCCCAGTCCATATTATTATGCTCCCCCGCGGTATACCTGTCGGTGGAGGAGGGTTTATATGGAAAAATAATATTCACTTTTAAACCAAAATGGGGATTTCAATTCAACAGATTACCGTTCCGAAAACAATGAAAGCAGAATATTTCCTATCGGTTGATATAATAGCAATAAATAAACCAAACAATATTAAACTGTATACAGTTGGTTTTAAGAAAATATTTATTTAAGAAAATATTTTGGTGCTTTTTATCAAATATGTAAATAAATATTTCTTGATCTGTAATTCTATATTAACTTAACTATAATATACTTTAAAGAAGTGAATGTGAGTCGGAATTTTTTGGAATGCTATAAAAATGATTTAATATTTACTTTAGATTTCATCCATAATATCGTCTCTAAGAACCGATGTATTAAGTGAAGTGTGAGCAAGGGCATATTTAGGGGAGGAGCCCGGGTTCCCTCTATAGATTCCGCAAATAAGCCCTTCTATGTGTGCGAACCCCCTCCAGATTTCTAGAAACCTCAACATTTCCTCATTCTAGATACGCTCTTGAATGTGAGTGTAGTGTGTACAAGGCTAAAACTGTGTGAAACAATTTATCACTTTCTGATTTTATGTTGTTTTAAAAATGACCAATGACTTTCGTGGCTTTCTTGTGTAAAACCAATATCAATAAAATGTTTATACACGGAATAATACTTCGAATCTGTGGACCATTTTTTTAACTTTAATAATGTAATTTTTGCGTTAACAATTTTTAATTTCGTCATTAGGATATCATTAGGATTTTTTATCGTTCTTATTAGATTTTAACCCACACTGATTGAGTGGTCATGGCAAAAGCATAAAATTACATAAGGATGATACATGATATATCTGGCATTGATATGGCATAAAAACAAATTGGCAAATAGTGTTATTTTTAATTTTACGTAGTAGTAGATAGATAGCGTTTACACCATCATTTTTTAGTTTTAACTATAGTAAGTCCTTAGAAGGTATTATAATTCTAATTGTAATTAAGTTAGTACTTAAATATTTATAACAAGAGTAACTTTTTAGGTAATCGTAAGCTGGAATTGTAAATTTCAAGTCGAAGAATCTGTACAAATAGTAAATACTCATTAAACACTAAACAATCATGAATCCGAATGATCCAAAATTACCAGTTTCGTCTAGCGAGTACAACAAAAAGTACAACAAGTATAAGTCCCCAGTTCTGGCGGATCCTGTCATTCAGTGTGCGAGGAACTATTTGAGTCAAAAATCGAATAATCATCATTCACAAAGAAAAATAAGAACTGAAACCAGTAATCAGCATTCTGAAAGGATTCGAGACGCTATTCAAGAAGCTTCAACCTCATTTTTGTTTAGTAAAAACAACGATCGTAGTCTCACTTCCGCTGCGATGTACCACGATGCTAAAATCCATAGGGAGCATGCAAAAATATTCCAAGCTCAAAACTGTTTGGAGGATTTATTGAATAAGAAGCCTTTTGCCACAAAATCGCAAACTGAACAGAATTTAGAAAAAAAGGTAGGAATTTCCAAGCTTTCTGACAACTTTCCATGTAAAATGAAATAGAAACTGTGATTCTATAATCCCATATTCGAAATTAATTGTGACTTTGCATTTTTTCTCAGATTTCTTCACACAGTGATAAAACGAAGGACATTATTTCCTCAGAGACCATCAGCGATTTTAATATTGCCATGAAAAGAATGTATTCGCCACCCTTACCATTAATAATACCACCTCCGTCTCCGTCTCTGAGTTCAAGGAATTTCCTTTCCAGTCAAAACAAGGAATATCTTACTTATCAGTATCAACCCTGCACATCTCAAGATAATCTGACAAATCTGACTTATTCCATACATAGCAATAGCGGTACAATCTCGAGCAAAGATCAAAGTCGGAGTAGTGTTGACAGTATATACTGCAAAAATAAAAAAGCGGTTGTCTCCAAAGAAGAACAGTTTCCAACGAATGAAAGTATCATGGTTGCAAGATCCACGATGGATTTTTTGAAAAACTTTAGCTGTGATTTGAAATCCATCCCAGATTGTAACAATAATTATATGTCCAAAAACTACGATGATGAATACATTGAAGAGTTAACTCCGCCACCTTCACAAAGATCACTAATTTCTATTCCATCGTCGATTGAAAATTTTTCTTATACTCCTAAAGTTTGTCCTCAATATTTCTACGACTGGATGGATAAAACACCGATGCCAACAAAGATGGACTACAACGCAAACGTTTACAATTGCAAAGTAAATAATAGTGTCAAAATGAACGGTGTACGAGATCCGCGATCACTAAGAGTTGAAAAGAAAACGAATACAATAAATTACTCCGAAAATATGGAAAATCTAAGTATGCCTTCGAAGAATATGTCTATGAAATCTTCAGAGAAAAACTACCACGATTCAAATAAGAAGTCACACGTCCTTCCGAATTTAAACAAAAATGTACCGGACAAAGAACAGACTAAAAATTTATTCAACTTTCCAAAATGGGAAGGACGCAATAAAAATACTGAGAAAAATGATCATCCGTGTGATTGTTGTAAATGTCAGCAAAAAAAAAGTGAGAAACACAAAAATAAAAGGCAACATCAGTCATCATGCAACAACAAAAGCGATTTTGAAGGTCGTAGTAAGAACGGAAACGGAAATTATAGAAATTACGTGTGGGAAAACACAATGAGAACTCTAAGAATGAATCCTGCAAGACCAGACCCATTTTTTATTGATGATCGTAAAGGAACTCGTCACAATTATATTCGTTCCGGATTAGCCCCAATATATATCCTGAATGAAGATTTCGGAAAAATTCCGGAATATTTGGAAGATCGTAAAAAAGAATTAGGTTTACCTCCAACGGACTTATCCTCTTACCGAAGGAGAAAAAGATGTTATCGTTGTGGACACGATCATGCATTTTGTGAATTAAAGAAAATGGATGAAGAAAAACTCAAAGAAATGTACAAACAAAGAAATAAAAATCGTTCTCACAACCCAGGAATCGTCCCAGTTTTTGACAACACAGTTTGTGTCTAATACTTATTGCACATTTTTGTTTAATATTAAAATAACATAACGTAAAAATAAGTTAAAATGAACAAAATTGTATGTTAAAGAGGAAAGCTTAATGTATAACTGAGAAAATTCATTCAAAATATAATAAATAACTAGATTACTGCGTAATTAATAAAAATATCCTCAAAAGTCAAAGTTATTTCTTGAAAACCTAATACTTAACTTCGAAAAATGCAAACAGCACAATTAGAAACTGAATCTTGGAAAGTATTAGGACTGTTGACGCCGAGGATTTCACTGCTGCTGGTGTAGGTGGACAATTTTCCCTGTTTTCAAAAGGTCCTATACACGCAGAATACGCCATTGTGTATGCAATGTGTGTTTGTTCATGCACTCCGTGCAATAAATGACCCATCGGTCCTGAAATACAACCAAAGTCCGTTTTTACATAAATTTTGAAATTTTTTGGCTTAGTATTTCTGGGATTAGTATAAGAAGCATTGCATGAAATGAAATATTAACCTGATGCATAAACAGGCACATCCTCCCCGCCATGACTTTCATGTTTAGCCCAATATGCCGCAAAATGTCTTGATTTGCGATCCATGTCCTTCCTCACAGTATTATTCAGATTTCTCCACGTATCTATCGTTTTTGACGATGTGCCTCGAGTGAAGTTTAGTCGGTGGTCGTTGTAGCCAGGTCCATTCATGTAAGAAAGTGTCTGGTAAGCAAATCCTTCACGCGTTACACTACTCAGTCCTAAATTGAAAAAAAAATTATCAATGAATTTGTAAAATAATAGTAGAGACCTTAAGAATTATAATAATATGACAATATTTCGTGATAACCGCATTTGCTAACGGAAATTGTACCTAACCGATATACTCCGGGATTCTATTTACAGTTTTACACATAATAATGTGGTACATATTTGGACAATCATAACTCATAAGGAAATCTCTTAAGAAATTAACTGATAAAAAGTGAAGGCGTAAAGTTAATAATGTCACTCAGAATTTTATATATAATACAAACAAGGGCGTACCCAGGGGCATGACCTAAAGGCCTAATACAGTGGCTTTTGGAGGGGCACAACACCAAAAACACCCCAAGAGGGTCGAAGGGCGAAAAAAACCTTTTTCCGGATTCGGGGGCACGTGCTACCAATACCCCTCTCGGTACGTTCTTGATTAAAAATCCACTTACAACTAGTTCAAGAGTTTTAATTTTAATAATGTAAACAAAAATTTCCTCTAAATATTGTTTGCCCGTGTATGTTCGTAATAAACCACAAATAATTATTTGTGCTGCATAAGAGCATAAGGTAATAAATATATTCTGACGGAATAATTTATAATATTTTCGTTATATTATACAGACCGAACGCAATAATTTTGTGCGAATTTGTTACGAATAGTTTGCATAACATTAAATTAGCTATTTATGATACTTGCGTTATTTACCTTCAATTGGATTTCCGCGATCGGGATAGCCATTCATTGTAAATGAGTGAGAATGATCTGCTGTTACCACAATCAGTGTATCTTTCGGATCTGTCATTTTTAATGCTTCTATTATTGCTTTTTCCAAACTCATAGCTTCTTCCAAAGCAATTTTCGCAAGATTGTCGTGGTGGGCTACATCAATTTTACCTCCTTCAACCTTGAAGAATCAAACGACACAACAATTAATCGTGTATCATCTTCTAAACCCATAAATTTAAGCATTAAAATTATTAAAGCCGTTATTAGTGTTATTACAATCAGTACGAATCCATTTTTATTCTTTTTTAACATTGTCAAAGCCTTCTTGGTCATTTCCTTCAAACTTGGTTGTCCATTGGGCCCTGTGTCTCTGTCAATGTCGTAAGGCATGTGGTCCGTAGAAAATAATCCTGCATAGCACAAAACAATTTATTTGCATGATAATTATTATTTTATATCTTTGTGTTTCTTTATAATTCTTCGAGTCAAAACTGCAATGAATTTTTACCTAGTAATCTTTCCGTCGAATCATCCACTTCCAGAAGTTCCTTTGTAGTGTTAACGAACTTGTATGATTTTTTATTTTCATTTTGAAATGCTTTCCACTCGTGAATTAAATCTCTGTTATCTTGCCGCATGCATTTAGAATTATTTACCCCATGCAGAAAATAAGATTCCCCACCACCAAGAATTACCTGAAAAAAACAATTTTGAAATTATTACTCGAATTAAATTGCTAGAAAAATTAGAAACTTTATTTTTGAAAACTTTCTTACATTAATACTTCTTCCAGGTTCATCTTCCACAAGCTGACGGGCAATGTCCTTACAACTACCTCTGTCAGCCCTTGGAATATTCATTTCACATTCCCAGTCGCGGTATGCGCAATGAGCGTAGGCTGCTGATGGTGTTGCATGAGTTATTCTTGTTGTTGTTACCAATCCTATGTCAAATTAAAACGAAAAAAAATATCAAACACAAATAAATGTACTGGAAGTATTAAAATATTTTCTTAAAATACCTGTTGATTTTTTTGCGGCTATAGCCCAGTCTAGAATTGTAGTGACTTTGGCTTTTTCGTACAGTTCTGGTTCGCATTTTTGTGGCGTAATCGTAGCATCATACCCAACCGTTTTACTTTTTGCCTTTACCCCACTAAAAAGAGCAGAAGCCGTTCCAGCGGAATCAGGAACTTGTTTGTCGATGGTATAAGTCTACAAATAAATTAGATAATCTCTTTGATTTTTCAATGAAAAGTTTTTTTGGCAAATTTTTAAAAAGCTAATTTGTTCAAACTTAAAGAATTCAATTAACCTTGATGAGTCCGACGTTTTGGAATTTTTCAAATTCCAAGTAGCCTTCTTCACCACTACGATTTTGTTGTTGTCCTTTAAAAATTCGACTGGCAGTCACTGTCGCCATTCCCATACCATCTCCAATAAAAATAATCACGTTTTTTGCAATACCTTCGTTTAATTTTACTTTCAGAGCTTCTTCAATATTCTTTTTGCCCAATTTCATCCAATACGCTTTGTCTATTTTCGTAAAGAAAGAGTCATTACTTGAATTTGGATGTGATTATTATTATAACAGTGTAAATCTGAATGTAAATGTAAAAATTAATTCTCATTGTCGACCTTCAATCCCAGGAACATGAAATTGACCATGATGATCCTGCTCTGCATGGTCATCATCTTCATCGCTTTGTTCTGCAATCACTTGTGCAGGGTTGTCTTCTCCATTAGCAGAATACAAAATAAATGAACTTGCGAGAAGAATGCAGTAGAAATAAGAATTCCTTAAAATGTATCTAAAAACGTTTTCACATTTACTAATTAATTAAAGCAATTTAAATACAAGTTTTAATTTGTGTATATAGAAATCAACTTACCCCATGTTTGCTAACACTTTTTCTACACCGTATAGATAGGTGGATAGGTATTCTCAAAGAAGATATTATGTACACTTACTTTTTACTCTACAGCGATAATTAATGTGAGTTGCATAGTTGCTAGAAAATAGAGTTGTAGATATAGAGAAAAAAATGCTGGGAACTAAAAATTGCTATATTATGCTACACTAATTAATAATGTGTAAAAATTTGTGTGAAAATCTGTTTACACAGTCAAAATACTAAGTAAACAAGAATTATTTTATTGTGAGAGAGATCACACTGTGCATGAAGTGGATAGATGAACAAGGAACTTGCAAGTAATTATTATTCAGAAGCTCAAACCACACTGGTGTATTTATAACCAATTACTTTTGCTTACTCTTTTACTGCAAATTCTGAATGCGTAATTTTCCTATCATAACCCTTTACCGACTCTGTTTATTACAAACCGAACATATAAACTCTCCTATACCCAAGTAAATAAATTTTCTTGAAAATGGTGTTGGATGAAATAAATTGTCTCGACAGGATTTTTAAGCTTATAAAATTGTTTCCATTGAAAATCTCCTTTCAAATTTTTTACTATCCTGCAATTGTAAATACATGCAATGCTTTTTTGTTTATTATACGCTTTGTACGTTTTAACAAAGTATATTGTGATGCTTTATTTCGTTATTACTACAAATTTAATACAAATAATATGTCACATAGCTCTAAACCGCAAAACCGAAAGAAGGGTTTATAAACGACGCGTTGAACTAAATTCTCTTAAAATGTTACCACTGATGTTGTATACTATATTTAACTTATTCGACAATAATTGATAATACAAATAACATTGAATAATATTATTGAATGAATATTAATGCTGATGCTACAGTCTATGTTTATTGACAGCTAAAATACTGGATTAAGCTGCTTAATGGTCAATGAAAGAAAATATTAAATTATTGATGACGCTATGTGTTTAATATGTACTTACTGTTTATTACTGACTAACTCAATTCTCACAATAATAAAATTATCATGTCTTTACTTGTGGTTTGTGGTTTGCTATATAAACACTTCTCCTAATCTTAAGTGTTCTGTATTGCAAACAGAGATGTAAGTTTTACATTGCACAACATCCAATACAATTACTACAAGTAATTACTGTTTCATTACACTTAACATAGAATTTGTAACTCATATTCTACTAACTGATATAAAATATACTTAATATGCCTATGTGTTCCTATATTATGCTTTAGTAAGGATTATGAGTCATGTACGAAAGTAATTGTACCATTAGTGTCAGCTTGTAGAACATAACTTTTATTTTTCAAGCGTTTTATGTGTTTTACCATGTCAGCATATATTGCATTGTGCTGACTTAAAGGCTAAGGGTGTTAGTATCTTTTAATCAAGAGTCAAGTCAAGATGCAGACATATTACAGCTAAGAATAAAAGAAGGACATGCACAGCATACTATATAGAATAATGTGAATATTTACTTTCTTAGGATAAATAAATGTCAATTACCAAAAAAATATTTGTATGCAGGAGAATCTTTTGCTTAAAAAATTGAGCATGTACGTACTCCTCTCTCTAAGAGTTTTCTTGGCAAACAATTCTCATGCACACAATGCACGACGCTGCAATAAGATTAAGGATTAAAGTAGTAAGATGTACTAACTGGTGATGTAGGTTAGGTACTATAGGTACCTACGTTATTGTGTATTGCAAGAAATCTAGAGTTAACCTGCCAACCGGTTGGCAGGCTAACTCTAGATTTCTTGGTGTATTGTATATTTTCAACAAGTATCAACGAAGTTTCTTATTATAGTAAAAAATAACACATTTATTTATCATTGGTTGGGAATATTCCATTGTTGTTAATAAGACTTTTAGGTAAACATATTTTTTTAAAGTAAACTTATATTCTGTGTTGGGATATAGCGGCCATAGTGAGAATGAGATTAAAGTGGAAAGTGTATTACTCGATGACATAAAATGTTAAATCAGTATTTTACAATCACATCGAAAAGAATTGGCTTTACTCATCCCGCTATACATAGTTAATAAACCTTAAATATTAATTTCTTATCATTAATTAGTTAATATTAAAATAAGGCTGAAATTAGCATGAATATACTTGACGATTAATTTCAGTCAATAGCAATTCTAGTTACAGTCTATTACCTACATAATTCAATTGGATGTACACGATGTTAAGTATTATATTTAGCACAGTGTGTTAACTAATTTGATCTGCCAATCTAATATTAGGTATATTTTAATATTATATAGACCATATTCTGTTTTTATTTGCAAATTAAATAAACGTATTTTAACTTTTGACATTAAAACTTGTACAGGATACATCATAGATCCTACAATCCGTTTGGGAAAAATCAATCACCCAACCAGAAGTTCACAAGGAAAAAAGGGGAAAATATAATCCAGCGATTCCAGATCTAATTAAATAAATCGTTACAAACTAAAACATCTTAAAGTAGCCGGTCTGTTTATAGGCGCAAGGGGAACAATTCCAAAAAATTTCGATGAATTTAGGAAAAAAATGAAATTACCAAAAACTCAACTAGGAGAAGTAGCGTTATCAGCAATAAAGGGATCCATATTAATTTTAAATAACCATTTATATCCTTCTAAATCAACATAATTTAATGTTTAATTCACATTTATTTAAACTATTCCGTAAAACTAAAATTTAATTAGAAACCTGTTAGATGTATTAAGCTAACTATTAACTTTGTTTATGAATGTCAGTGATAATTTTTTGCGTTAATAAAATAGTTTTCCCCCTTTTTGTACTTTGCTTTATTTATACTTAAAAAATAATAATAAATAGTTATAATATGAGGTAGTTAATTATTTGTAACTTATTTACATATTGGGGTAAATATAGGGTAAGTATCGGTAAAGTTTTACTTTTACTTTCGTTACGACCTAAATGATCCAACTTAAAATTTTCGAATTAGAATCAACCCTCTTATATTTTAGTTGAAGCCGGGAGCAATAAGTTGTCAATCTCCTGTTTGGTTTTTAATGTATGTGGATGAGTTTTACCTAATGCCACCTCTCTCTTTGCTAAAACATCTTTGAACAACTTCAGTGCATCGTCAGTTTTCCCAAAATGACGTTTTACATTGCCTAATTCGTGTTTAGTTTCTAATGTGCTTGGATGTGTTTCACCCAAAATTCTTTCTCTAACGGCAAAAACGTCTTCAAAAATTTCCAGTGCCTCCTGGTAATTTCCCTGCCCTGACCTTGCAAGACCGATATTGTGTTTAGTGGTTAAAAATTCGGGATGCGTGCTACCAAAAACTCGCTCTTTCATTTCCAACACGTTTTCCAAAATCTTCAAGGCATCTTCGTAGTTTCCTTGATGACATTTAGCTAATCCGATATTATTCAGAACGATCAATGTTTTTGGATGGTCCTTTTTAAATTTGCGGTGGTACACTGCCAAAATCTCGTCAAATATTTCCTCAGCGTTTTTGTAATTCTCTTGACCAAGGTTGATAACTCCAATTCTTCTTTTGGTCAGCACAGTACTAGGATGTTCTTTGCCAAGTTGTCGTTCTCGAACTTTCAACACATTCTGTAAAATATTTAGAGCATCATCGTATCTTCCTTGAGAACACTTGATGTTTCCAATTCCATCTTTGATTTGCATTGTATCCGGGTGTTCCTTGCCCAGCCTATGTTCTCGAACCTGCAATACCTCTTCGTATAATTTAAGAGCATCGTCGTATTTCCCTTGTCGAAATTTTATGCTGCCAATATTTCGTTTAGTCGTAATTGTACTTATGTCATCATCCCCATTCAATTTAATCTGAACCTGTAACACTTCTTCATACAAATTCAGAGCCTCTTCCAACTTGCCTTGAGATGTAAGTACAAGTGCGGTATTATGTTTCAGAGTCAATGTTTCTTTGTTTTCTGTCCCGTACATTTCGTTCCTGATTTTAAAGGCATCTTCTAGTAGTCTTAACGCTTTACGATAACTTCCTTGTCGACCGCGCAATAGTCCTATACGTCCTATGGTTTGTAAAGCATGATCATCATCTTCCCCAAAAAGATTCTTTTGCTTTTCATAAACATCTTCGAGTATTCCCAGG
Organism: Pogonognathellus flavescens; assembly: GCA_019776165.1. Lineage (NCBI taxonomy): Eukaryota > Metazoa > Arthropoda > Collembola > Entomobryomorpha > Tomoceridae > Pogonognathellus > Pogonognathellus flavescens. The sequence goes on along the minus strand of JABASD010000963.1, from coordinate 38,933 downwards.
GAAGTGTTGTATTCGCCTAATCTTTCCAGCACACTTCCTTTCCAGTACATCATCTTTAATACTGCTCGATTCTTATTTCCAAATGCTTCTGATAGAGTTTCAATTGTGCAGGAACAAAACCTGTAGCCGTCTGTGTAAGATCCTGCCTCATAATATTTCCTTGCCATTTTGCTAGGAAAGAAGTCATACTTTTCTAATAATATTTTCCGTTTAGTTGCGTGATTCCACAAAGATTCTATATGAATCATATCATTTAGCGAAATATCGCCATTTTCCATAATTGAATCCAGAAATTGAAGGAATTGATCAAGAAACTCTGTTAATTTGTTTTCTTCTTCTAGTTTGATGCGAATGACTTCCTGTACGAGACTATGAACAGAAATAACAACTTTTCTGCCTTTTCTTAATTTCTGACACATGGAGTACACATCCAAAACCTCAAAAATATCAACGTTTTCGTTCTTTATGCTGTTATCTGAAGGAAACATGCCTTCTAAAATCGTTTCCACAAAGCGTGAGTCAATGTCTTCCGAATGAAAAACGGAAATGATATTCAACGCATTGGCCACCTTTGATTTAATTCCTGGTAATTTTCCGATTTTGTCCAAGGTAATTTGCCAGGTCATGTAAGTCGTTTTTGAAACATCTTCCAGATGTTGCAATTCAGGAAGAGGGTAATCTAAAAGTTTTTTGCTTTCTTGGTCAAAACAATCCAAGTAAATCTCGATTTCTGTTGCGACATCGGAATTTCTTTTCTTCTCATTGATGTACGCCGCCGCTTGCTGCATTGCTAATGGAAAACATTTCAGTTTTTCACTGAGAATTTTTATGTTCTCAAGAACATCGCGGTCATCTTCTGTAAACGGGATACACAACGCCTCTTTCAAAAATTCAATGGAGGAATCTTTAGACAGAACATTTAATTGGACGTGAATGGCTGAATACCCGAAAGCAGCATTAACTAACTGATATCGAGATGTCAATAAGAAAAACGGTTTTGGTTTTGAAGGTGCCTGTTTATTTGAGTGTTGGACCAAAAATGTCAAAGCAGTTTCTGTATATTTCTCCAGGTTGTCGAAAATGAACAAGCAGCGTTGCATGCAAAGTTTCGTATACAATTCGAGTAAAATGTTATCAAGGGATTTCTCTTTCCCAGATGAATCGTTTACCGAAAGTCCGACCTCATTAGCCAATCTTTTAAAAGAGTCCGAAATAGTTTGACTTGCATCAGCATTTATCCAAATACAGTGACCTTTAATTTCTTCATAAAATTTTTCGGCATAATTCCTAGCCAATTCGCTTTTCCCAACTCCACCAAGTCCTGTGACCCCGACAAATCTTAGTTTCTTGCTTCGAAATGCTTCCAGAACGCTTTTGTGAATCTTTTCGATATCCGCATCTCTTCCTTTATAAAATGGGGTCGACGCTTTTATATCAAACCAAAGGAATTCTTCATTATTACTGTTGTAATTTGGCTTGCTTGCTCCTTTCAGTTTCTTGGCCACTGTTTGGTTCCCACTATTTTCCAAACATTCAAGGAGGATTTGAAACGAATTTTCACCTTTTTTTGCAACGGTTGTGTACAATAATGTATTTTTCTCATAATCGGTATCTTGTGAGACCTATAAAGCATCATACCTTGTCTTAATTTTTGTATAAATATTCTATACAGCTAAAATCCTCCGCAGAAAAGTTACAAGTGAAGTTTTTTACGATTCTACCGAAAGATTGAACATACATAGTGAATTACGTACTATACGCACCCAAGATTCGGAGCGACTGATTTATAACTATATACTATATAGGTATAAAAATACCCAAAATTTTCGAAATCAATAAAATTTGCGCAGATTTCGACCCAAATTATCCCAAATTTTTAAGATAAGTACAATGCCTCCATAGTGGGTATGCGCCGTTAAAATCATGGTATAAAATAATTTATGAAATGAATTGCGAAAGGATTTATAATACTTTTAATAACTACGACAAAATATTATTATCTCTTACTATTGTTTGTCGCTCCACGCTGCTTATCAATCGCTTTCCTTGTAACAGATTCAATAATTTTGATTGTGCCACTGTATTTTCTGCAATAAAGTCCAAACTACCTACAATTTTGGCTTCGTCATTCTCATTCATGACGAATTGCAAAAAACTAATTACAAGAACGACAATAAGTATCCTTTATTATACTTCTACAACTACAGTTTTAAACTCGAATTGCCGATTTTGGGCAGCTGTTTAGTTTGGCCAAAGCAAAATGGCAAATGAGAGTAAGTACTTCAATTCTATGTACTCCAGAAAATAACTGAATATTATTTTCATGTCACAGTTATTTCACTGTAAAACTGTATTAGCTTGTAAGAAGAGATTATATTATCTGTAATATAATCATAATCTCTTTTGTATTTATATATTTACAGGTATGTAGTTAAAAGTCATTAAGCGGCAATAGTTTTATGTTGCATATAAATATATTCATAAATTATATTATGCTGTTCAGGTGTGATTAATCATGATGTAATATTCCAATTGTTTCGTTAGGTAAATAATATCACACCAGCTGCAGTCCAAACCAAAACTTTAATTTATCAATTCATTCAAGAGAGTGGTTTATACTCTTTATACAGATCTGATTATGCGATAACCAAATTTGATAACAATCCATGCATGTTTATCTGTACTGTTATTTAAACCGAATAATGTGAGATAACTTATAGGATCAAGGGCGTGCATAAGGCGTATGGGCTCACCGGGCTGGGCTTGATCTCCCCAGATTCTGGAAAAGGGGTTATTATGCAAAATCTAAGGTCAAAGGCCTCAAATGTCATTTTTGACCTTTGTGCCCCTTTCGAGACGACTTGAGCCTCCCATTACAAAATCCTAGATACGCCCTTGTGGTAGATATTACAAAATGCGACACTAGGTGGTATTTTAGCATTAACATTTTTGCATCTTACTGCCTATTTACATAATTTATTAGTTTCATATTTCAGTCGAAAAGTATTAATTAGAGTAAAGCGGTATAAATATTTAAGCCAGCAAAATGTGAATAAAAATAAATATGAAACTTTAAAATAAAGCATTGATTAAAAGAACATTACTGGATACGAATTAATAAACTTTGAAAGGTACATTAAAAATACCCATTACATTAACACTTATATAAATCCAGTTCCAAGGGCGTATGGGTTCACTCACGTATGAGCCCCTTCACATTCCAGAAAAACGGGTTAATATTTCGCAAACATTTGTGACTGAAGGCTGTCAATTTTTTGCCTCTGAGCCCCCTCAAACATCTTCAACGCCATTATTTCAGATTCAAAGTACGCCCTTGCAGTTTTTGTACAAAATAACATCTTTTGTTTTATAAAGCCATCAATAATTTTGCTATTCCTCTGCTGAGGGTCAAAATAAATCTTACGCCATTACGCTTATTAATTACATAATAGTCTCCCACTCTGACACCTTCAAAATATAAAAAATCAAATCAATCCTCCATTACTCTGCCGTTTGCTCAAATAAGTCAAATTTGTATGCAACAAAATATTTATTTATCTTACCAAGTGGCTGCCAGGATTTGCAGAAATATCGCATGTATTTGCTGGCGGAATTTCCATGGTCTGCGGAATTTCCATGGTCTTCTACGAAATAATGTTTCCATGATCGAAGGCATCCTTTAGAAACGCTATTCAGTCGTCCTGCTGCATGTAATACAAACGACCATCCCGAAATGTAAACTGTGCCACCGATCGAATATGTTACCAATTGTACAAATGTCAGTTTTGAGTACAATTTTAAAACAGTGACGAATTGCATAATTATAGATCGTAGAACAATTGATTGCGCCGGCATTAGAAAGTATCTACAACAATTATTAGCCAAATTGAGCACAATGTGTAGACTGCGTGCAATATTAATTACAGTTTTCAGCGAATCTATCGTTTTGTACTTTTTATCCACAGCTAATAATTTGGAATATCTGTGCGAATCAACATATTAGCACAATTATATTGTTTTTGTTCAATGAACTGAAATCTTTAATACAAAAAAATTATTTCTTGTATTACAAACTACCTTGATTTTGCTGAGATTTGCGATAAACAAAGGTACAAGTATCCTCCAAACAAAGTACACACAGCACCTATGCAAAGAAAAGCAGCCACCCAAATCGAAGAAGTGATAAGGAATAGAAGATGAAAAACGAAATATCTGTGTTGTTGGGCCAGAACAATGCATGGAGGGTATACAATCACATTTGTATTACTTACATAAACGATGACATGGCTTACAGGCAAGAAAAAAATGTACGAAAACCATAAGTATGAAATGAACTTGTAATGATGAGTCATTTTTGGTGTGAAGTTATACAAATCTAAAAAATTGCAAGAATTTCATATTTAAATTGATATAATAATTCTCTTACCAAATGCTGTATGTACATTATTTTTGGCTGAGACAGGCCCGCAGCCAGAGGGGTGCTACGGGTGCTCAACTCCCCCAGATTAAATTTTTATATTATTATACACAGATATTATTGGGATGTTTAAAAAACAAGCCAAAATTACGCAATTTGGCTCCAAACTTGCCAAATTTTTCGCCAAACGCGTTAATATAATGTTTTTGGTTCATTCTAGCCTAAATTTTGCTCACTACGTGCGATATGAGTATCTATGCCCTTAAAATGGCCATGTGAGCGTGTGACACGCTTAGCACGCCCCAACTTTCAATCCTGGCGACGGGCCTGGGGTGAGAAACCAAAAAATTTTATCGATTGATGAAAGCAAAATACATAAACAATTTATTACCCGAATATCTGTTTGCAAAAACTATGCAAACATTTGCGATTTCAACAAAGTCATTAATTTTCACAAACTGAAATAAAAACATAACTGAAGTAGCTGATATGACACAAGCCCAAATTAGACAAAGTGCACTAAACTTTTCGTCAGTTGAAATTGCATAAGCAAGACGCAACACTATCAACGCTGCTGTGATCCACACAGTAAAAATTACACAGTACCATAAGAAATAAAACAGACGGTTCTTTTTATCCACACAAGTGAACAACTTTTTCGTCTCATTCCATTGCACAGGGCATACCAATACCAATAAAGAAATGTTTAGTAAAAGTGAGACTGGTTTGATTATTTCTGCGGGGATCATTATCAACTAATTGTCAGTTGACAAGATTCAACGATTCAATTAATTTCTGTAACAGTTTTTGATTTGAGACAAACAAAAATTAAAAAATCAGCAAATTTTATGAAATCTGAAATAATATTTATTCTCTAATAGTATTAGTAATGTGGACAGTTGAGGAGTAAATGGATGACAAGGAAAATGAGAACGCTTGGATTTGTAGAAAGCGAAAAATATCACGGGATGACCCACCTAATTGCAGAAACAATTGTGAAAAATAAATAGTTTAAAATAATAAAGCAGCATAATAGTGTGATTTTTACCATAATTGTGTTTAGTATAACAGGGGCGTATCTAGAAATTTGTAATGGGGGCGGGCTTCGGCCGCAAATTTTGTCTGACAACCCCTTTTTCGGGAATTTTTGGGGTGGGGGGGGAACTCCAACCCGGTGAGCCCATACGTAGATATGCCCTTGTTTAGCTATACCTCCATTATGATTTCAAATGTTTCCTTGTAATGTTTGTTCAAGGAACTTTTACCCATAAAAATGTCTCATCTAAAGTTACTTCAGTTTATGAAAGTGTATTATTAGCGAATATAATATGGCACAGGGTTTCCTCTCATGAGCTTCCACATAAAATGTTACGACTCCTGTTCCGCCTACTGTAATTCATCGTCAATAATTTTAGTCGATATCGCATATTTTATTATGTGGAAAGTTTGGTAGCATATTCGTGTCTCCAGGGCGTGACTATATAGGATTGTCATTTGGGAGGAAGTCACCCGGTCATTTTAAGCTAAATTATATGTTCATATTCGCCCGTATAGTAGAGCGAAAAATTAGAACAAAATTAAGGTTAAAATAAACCAGAAACACATTAACGAAAAATTTTACTATTTTTTGTTATTTTGAAGCCTAATTTTTTTTTGAAGATTCCATTAATGTCTGGTCAAAGTTCTGAAAATTTAGGAGGAAGGGTACCACGGCACCCTGTAACATACTTCTAGATACGCCCTTGCGTGTCTCCTGTAATATTCAGTAGTCCAATTACACATTATCAATTTAAAATGTTTGGTTGATGATTGCAAGACATTATTTCGTTTTATCAGAGTTTTGTGAGTGCAATCTGAAACTATAAATTGTGGTTTGTGAAGAACGTATTCGTATCGTAATTCTGAAAATATCAACTTGAGTCAGGTTGCGGAATGAAAGAAATTAAAAGAACTGCCTAGTGTTAAAAATCTAGACATGCTTCTTTTCTTACATATCCCTCTTCTATTATTTGTAGCACCATCCTACAAGGTAAAGGTATATATTCAACTTTAGCAGGGTAATAATTATGTATCATGAAATTAAATTACATATATGTATAGAGCTTTGAAGAAATATTTTGAAATAACATTTTGTACCTTCCATTCACCAAAAATGAATGTAAATGTTGGCCTACCCTTTTAAGTCATCCATTTCCATTTTTTGTTTGTTTTTTGTTTTGATCTGGCAATAGATATGGAAATGTTTGCTTTTGGTTTGTTTTGTCCGTGTTTAATTTACAGTATATAGGCATAAAAGATATTAAAAAGTGAAGCCCAATAATATGTCACTAAAATAATCCTTATACATTATAGGAAAAGGTTCACCAAAAATTATCTAATACCGAATTCTACGTTTTAATTTACAGGGTACTTTCTTTTTAGCTTAAACATGCTCTGCAGTTTACAAGTTCAGTCTTCGTTTTGGTCTATACCTTTTACCTATGTCACACCACACCTATATGTAAATTGTAAACACTTAAGAAGGCCAGTGATCCTAAACTCTGTTGTCAAATTAATTACTGTATAATTATGTGTGCGTCATAATGTGTGTGTGAAGCGATGAATTATTTGTACTTATCAAGATTTAGTTATATATACCTAGAAAAAATACCTAGACAAGTCTCCCAAAAAGACCTTATGATTACTTATGCCACTATGACATGACTTACCTTAGGAAGCCTGTCATTGTAATTCTTGGAGTGAAGTGACTAGAGTCAACGATAAATAGAACGAAGTTTGTTTGTAAATAATTTAATAATCAGTTTTCATTTAGTATTTAGATGTAATTGAAATATTGCACTGTTTAGTGAATTATTCGTTGTTTAGATTTGTTACACGTATATTTTTATTGCTTTCATTTTACAAAAATTCCTGTAAAGCATTAATAATACTCTCCATTTCGCCAATAATGAAAACGGCAGATTTTATATTAAGGTCTATACCGTTTTTAATAGACTTTTATGCGCAAAAATACCGTCAAGATGATTTATTGAAAACGAAGACACAACTCGCCGACGAATTTAATGCTCCCAACATAAAGACATACGATTTTATTATTGGTATAGTGCAAATAAATTTTAATTCATTCATAATATTATTCTATTTATATTTTGTTTCTAAAATTTCCATATATATTTTGAAATTCGTATAGTCGGTGGTGGAACGGCTGGCTGTGTATTAGCTGGAAGATTATCAGAAACGTTTAATGTACTTTTATTAGAAGCGGGAGGAGATCCTCCTCCAGCTGCAACCGTTCCTTATTTCGCTGATCCTGTTTCCAACGATCTGTCCATCAATTATTTTTTTAATTCTGTTCCAATGCTGAATGCGTCGCAGAGTTCCGGAGGGGTACATTTTATTAACGATTTAACCAGTTTCTTTTTTACACTCAATTTGTGATACAAATCATAGAAATGTTTATTTCATTTTGCTCAGGTCGTTACCGTTCGTACGGGTAAAATGCTCGGTGGCTCTGGATCTCATAACCACATGGTTCACAATAGAGGCAGTCCCTATGATTACAACAATTGGGCCTTATTAACTAATGATAGCAGCTGGAATTATGAAAATGTACTCAAGTTCTTTAAGAAATCTGAAACTTTTACCGGGGAATTATTTGGACCAAAGGAGTATGGTAATAATTAATTACTCACACTCATTTTTATTTTGCTCACTCATATTTATTTTTATTTCATTACATATATTAAAATATATTTGTACAATTTTTTCATTTCTTAACTAGAATAATTAAAAACCTGGTTTGATAGAAATAACGACTATTTTCAAAAGTTCCATACGATTTATCAAGACAACTTTGTTACAGTTGTAAAATAAAATATGGACTTTATTGGTTAATTAATTTTTTTATTTGATTCAAATCAGATCAGTTCTACGGACACGACGGTCCCATAAAGGTGCAATTAAATAAGGTTCCTATGCTTGACTTATGGTTTCAAGCTGGTCAAGAACTAGGATACCTTATAAATGACCCAAATGGCTATCAAAACGAAAGTAAGCTTAAAAAATCATACGTTTTAATATTGTCAATTAATTTACAGCTTCTGGCAGATTTAAAGTAAAGATTTGACAGATGTGTTCGTCTTTTTTTAGGTTTCACTGCGATATTCAAGTCAGTTGATAATAAAGGTCAGCGTAGCAGCGCTTACAAGGAATATGTAAAGCCTTACGAAACTAATCGTGTAAAACTAAACATCATTCGATACGCGAACGTCTCAGAGGTAAATTGAGAAAACCAAAATGGAATTTTTAATTAAAGCTTGTCTAAAATCTTTTCATTTTGAAAATTGCAGATTCTTGTAGATGATGAAAACGATAGGGCGTACGGAGTGGCATATACTCGTCACGAATTGTTTCCACAGATTGCTTATGCTTCTAAAGAAGTCATTGTATGCGCAGGAACCTTTTCTTCTCCATTACTCCTGATGAAGTCTGGAATTGGCCCTGTCGAAACATTGAACGCTGCTCAAGTACCTACTAAATTTTATTTTACACTTACATTTTATTTTTTGACATACCTAAACTAATTTTTAATAAAATCCGCTGATACAGATTTAATATTTTCATTTCTATACTTACATCGTTGTTCATATAGATTCCAGTCAAAGTGCCTTTAGAAGCTGTGGGTAAAAACCTGGGAGAACATGCTTCAGTGATTTTACCTTTTTCTGTAATGGACTCCTCACTTTTCCCAAGAATCTTCTCAAACGAAATTAAGCCAATTCTCGAGCAATATCATAAAACCGGACAAGGAATACTTGCAGCTCTTGGAGAAGGACCACAATGCTTTAAAGTTTCTCAAATGTCGGAGTTTAGGGATTGGCCAGATTTATGGATAGAAATTGACCCTAAAATAATGAAAGGGAATGAAAAACAGGAAATCTATTTTTATGTTGTTTTGGGACGTCCGAAAAGCAAAGGGCTTCTGTCTTTGAATACGACTGCTTACAAGGAAGGAATTCGCGATGATGTTCAGTTGGCTTTAATTGATTACAAGTTTCTGTCTCATCCAGATGATGTTGAAGCAATGCTTGAAGGTAATTGACAAAAATAATTATTTTTCAACCACGGAATTATAAAATGATATCCAAAAGGCATGGTTTTATAATAAAAATAATTTAGTAGTCAAATATATTGTATTTTTATAAACCGTAGGAGTAAAGTTCGTGTTGGATATCGTGGAAACAACGTCTTCGTTTCAAAGTATACAAATGAGATTAAATTCCGCACCCGAAGAAGCTTGCAGTGCACATGCATTTCGATCTGACGATTATTGGAGATGTTTTATTCGTCAGGAAACTCTTTCTTGGATCCACATGGTTGGTACCTGCAGCATGGGACCCGAAACCGGAGATTCAGATTCTTCAGTAGTAGATAATAAATTAAGGTCAGAAATAAATACTATTTAAATATTGTTTATATAACTCTCATTCATTTAATTCGTGTTTTGGAACCAAATATTTGAAAATATCATTCATTTTTGGTTTACAGAGTTCGGGGCGTCAGAAATCTGAGAGTTGTGGATGCTTCCGTGATTCCAGCCGTTACAAATGCGAATATAAACGCTCCCGTCATAATGCTTGCAGAGAAAGCTGCAGATTTGATAAAGAAAGACTGGCCCGTCGAAGAAATAAGTGAAGGAAATCTTTGTTGTTTAAACATTAACCCCTTCCTGTTATTTATGCAAATTCTTTTGGAGTTGATATTTTTTCTTTGAGTTTTAAAAACGAAAATGTTAAAATGAGTAAATCAGCAGTAAAGATTTATTTGTGTCGTTACATTTAAATCATTAATTATTGTTCTTTAGAGGAACCAGTACGGAGAAAAGCAAAGCAAAAGCCAGGGAGAGGAGGTTGGTTCGGTCATTGGTGAGAGGAGAGGATGTGATTGGGATAATTGAAATAATATCTATACTTAACTGTCAGCTGTTAAAAATTTCGTTATAATGAGCAGTAAAATAATAACCTGTGGGCATGTGCTGCTGTATAATATTACTGAAAATTTTGTTGAAAGATTAAACTTCAAATTAAAATATGTTACATGGAAATGATATTATGTCTATATAGCAAAAATGAATCAAATTTATTTCAATGGATTATTTAACGCGTGAGTAACTGGTTTGGTTACGTATTACATGTATGCGTATAACTTTAAGGGAAAGAAATTCTATAATAGCAGGCATAATTTGATATTTCGATTAAAAATGCCTAAGTATAGTTTATATTACGTAAGTGCAACCTTTATTATTATTTTTTATGCAAACCTTTCCTTTTTTCATTAGGAAGCCTCTCCTTGCGAGAAATTTCTATATTTTATGCTTTCCTTTGTTTGTATGCAAAGTTTAAAGATAAGTCTTTTTACTATTATGGGGGCGCCAGAGAAATCTGGGGAAGCCGGCATATACAAAAAGAATTACTTTTACTACCTTCGGTGGTAAAATAACATCTTTTATCGCAATCTGGGAGCAGGCATCCCTCTAGATACGGCATTGACAATAACAGTATCAGTAATGGGAAACACAATCTTATTTGCATTCTCAATTCAATTTTATTATACGCTACACAATACACATCAGTCTGATTAAATTATCAGAAGATATAAGCACGCAGAAACAAAAATTTCAAAGATTACCCTACTCTTTACATTTTATGTAATTAGATCCTACTGAACAGTTGAAACTAAAAAACAATTAAAATTAATATAAACTATTTAAAAGAAATAATTTCTACACTTGATTTATACAGTTTAAATTATTAAACTCCGGTTAGAATGCACAATCGAGCTGTACCAATGACACAGATATTGCAAACTGTCACAACCGTAAATTTTTGAAATGAATACAAATTTGCAACTTTGATCTTCAACGGTACACACGATTTGTAAATAGCTGAATTCCTCGTGTAGCATCGGGATAAACCTTTTTTCTGGAATCCGCAGGATAATTGATGAATGGTCCCTGCCATGCAACTGAGATATGACACATTCGAAGCGCACGCATTTGATGTAAAGCAAAACATGGCCAACAAAAACATTAACCGATGATGATTATTACTGTAGCTAACAATCGCACCATAATTACAAATGATGCCGATTACAGTGCAAACAAATTTATATGACGGGATAAATATTTGTGTATAGCATTCCGAATATCGATTGTGCAGAACTTGAAGAGTCCTGTAAAGTGTCACAAATTCATTGGACGAAATTGCATTTACTTGCATCCTAAAAAACATTACCATTTTAGTGACTTTTTTTATTCATCATTTTGAACTACAATTAGGGTTAACTTTACAATGTAATCAGGCGGGTAACTAGGTTTGCCATTTGGGGGGAGGTCATACGGCGATTTAACGATAATAATTGCTCATAACAGCAAAAATAAATATAAAAATACATTAGAGCAAAATTAGGCTAAAATGAATCAAGAAGTTTGATTTTTTTATTTTGAAGCCAAATTATAAGCTTTTGTCTTGTTTGTTTTTGAAAGTTACAAAAAATTTGTAAGTTCCGAAAATTGGGGCGGGAGTTGCCCGTTCACCTTGTGACCCCCTTCTAGACACGCCCTTGAATGTAGTTATGTTTAAAAATTTTTAATTTTCACAACGATTTACTAATTACATTTTAAATCATGCTTACCTTAAGAATCGTAAATGTGAGGTAGAAAAATGAAAATAAATTACATTGAAATAACATTGAAAAATTGCAACGAATACGACCAACGTAAATGAAAAAGCTTCAACCATTCCAATAATTACAAACGTTAAAAAATTCGTGGAATTGCTGTAGCTAATGAAATAATTGCAAATGTAGTGGGGTGACTTTGGAAGAGCACAATACAGAAGGAAGAGCAAAAGTGGATAAACATACATCAGACTCTTCAATCCAATTAAAATGAACTTCAACATAAATTCTGACTTGGCTGTTGCTATTAATTTCGCTGTAAATTGCAATAATTAAAAAATTGCACTTGAAAAATTAAAAATCTAATTTGTATAAAATCATCCGAATTAGTAGTTTTAATTTACCTTTATATTTGCAACAGACATGAATCATGTGGTTGTTGAAATTCAGTATTTCCTTGGCCCTAAGTGTAATATTGAGTTGAATCAGGAAACCCAACAAATAGACATGTATCCACAATATATGAATCACTAACTCATCTATGGACATTTTCAAATGTTGGGAAATGTAGATTTTAATTAATACTGCCGTGTTACAATAGAAGCAGCCTAAAATCAAATATTGCACAAAGTAAGACACTTTGCTCTGATTCATTTCGAAGAATAATTTTTTTGGGTTCCATTTGTAGGGAATGAGATTCAAGTATGCCAAAAATAAAAATACCGAACTATATGAAAGTATAGAGTTTCTATTCACCATGTTGTTTGTAAGATCTTGTATTTAACATAGAAAATCGAATAGCCAACTGCTGTAGTTTATGCAAATTTTATTTTAGTTGCCTAATGGGACCAACCAAGTGTTAAATTATTGGTATAGGCATTTTGCAGTTGTGTGAATAGGAGATAATAAAATATGAGTGACAGAACCCACACATGTATTATAATAATGACATAATTTTGAAAACCACTGATATTAGACTTTCTTCGCTTAAATATTGTGGGGTAATTAATGCCTATTGCATAATCAAGAGCGTATCTCCTGCATTCACAGGATGCAGGTGCACCCCACAGAACTTTCACACTGTACAATTGACATTTCCCAAATTGCCAGTATACTTATCTAGACATTTGACATTTAGGCCAATTTTTGCTGTGCATTCCTCCACCCTCGAAAAATAATTCCAATCGTAGCTACGCCCTTGAGCATCAGGAGCACTATAAATTGTTTTGCTGGTTGGTTATTTCCCATTTCAGTCATTCATTCAATTCTCATTTCCCATGTAATCAAATCAGTTCACCGACTCATTGCTAGATTTACGTAATATTGATTCACAACTTTTTGTCGCCATTGTAAATTATAAATTAGAACTAGCATGATTGTTATTTGATCCATTCTTAGGCATATTTTAATTTGTAATTCAGAAGTTCATTTTCCAGAATCAAGAATGGGTTTACTATCAATCAATTTCGCAACTATTTAGATGTACAATTTACTTTGCATTCTCCTTCACCACAATAATTATTTTATCTAAACACGGTAAAATTAGATGCTAACAATGCTAAGTAATTAATATGAAACGCGAAATCCATATTAAACTGCCGTAACTGCCTAATATTTCATGTATAATTTAGAAAATATTATGTCTTCTATAGTAAGTTGATAATATACAAAAATACAATTTCAAACGTGTCGAACGAAATATACCTATGCAGATTTTCATGCTAATTCATAATTTATTTTTCTTGAAACTTCCCTACATTTTAGCTATAGAAGGGAAACGATGATAACTTTTGAAATGCTTTACTTCACGAATTAGAATATGTTAAAAAACTCTTTCTACAAGTTCCAACTCTAGTAAAATTATATCTCAAGAATATGACATACGCATATCTTGATAATGCTAATGCAAGGACGTACCGAGAGGGGGGCACTGGGGGCAAGTGCCCCCCAAATTCCGGGAAAAAGGCTAAACGTCTAAAAATAGCAAACAAATAGCCAAAATTTTCGCTCTACGCGTGAATTTAGTGAATTTTTGGGTTATTTTACCCTAAATTTGCTCTAATTTATCGTAGTTTTCTTTTGCACTAAATTTATTATGTGCCCCTACCAAATAGAAATCCTGGGTACTCTTTGTGCTAATGCACCAACACAAAATATTTCATATTTTTAATTTTAATTTATAAAAAACTCATCAAACCTTTCAAAGCAAAACAATGTATAAATAATTGCTTTCAATCATGTCGTAATTAAAAGTCGTTTTGTTTTATTTCTCCCGATTAGACTATGAGACTCGTTCCACTTTTGTCGAGCTGTGTGTATGTGTAATGTGTACTTGTTGAGTTTTCAAACCTCCCACCTTAGAGCTCTAAGATCTATGCTGTGCATACAGCATACAGACTCCATCAAAATGTGTACTGTTCAGTTTATGTCGCTAAAGGTTAATATTAATATGACTTTCATGACCCTGCGCCCTGAAAACATGATGGATTTGTAATGGAAACAATAAATGTGCACAGCTGGTGGAAGGAAGCAACTTTAACTGGAGTTGGGTAAGTAATTAATTAACTAATGAGATTTAAATACACTTTTTCATTTGTTATTGGTTTTATCATCTGTTGACTGTTCAGTTTGCACAAATCGTCTATTGTTTTGTTTAATTGTTATTGTTATAATTGTCAATGTTTATAACTGTCTTTCGTCTTTGTTTTTAAATTCAGAATTATTTTATGACTACAGTATAACACCGTAGTCAGCAGAGCTTCTATGTATTATGTATACTCAGTGATGAGTGAATCGTTGTAAAGTAAACATTAAAAATAATTGAATTATTTTAAGCTTATGTCATTAGGTTTGAAATAAAAAGTTCTAATCCGTGAATAGAATAGATTGATTAATAAAGACTAAAGATGTCCGGGATGTGGTACTTCGAAAAGAAAGACCTAAGACGTACCCCTTCATGGGTGGCCGGAATGGATTCTACCGTGGAAGCAAGGTTTCTCTAACAAAGTTAACAATCCATTAGTATTAGTATGTAAATATAATACATGTTTAATACTGATTATAATTTGAATTAATTGTAATAATTATTCTTCTGTGAAGATATCGCAAGGAAGGAGCTCAATTTCTGATTGACTTAGGCAGAAAAATGAACCTCAGTCCAACAACTGTAGCCACGGGGGTGGTTTATTTTCATCGTTTCTACATGAAACATACTTTTCAAGATTTCCCTAGATATGTAAGTTTTTTCCCTCTGTGCATTTTATTTCCCCAGAAGTATTGTTAGAGTCAATTTTGCTCCGCTTTTTATTCCCTTATGAAATACTACAAACTACAAATAACAAATTTTTGACTGTTTGTTTTAGCCCCTGTGCTGTGCATGTCTGTTCTTGGCAGGAAAAGTGGAGGAGACACCAAAAAAATGTAGAGATATTATCAAATACGCAAGAATCGTGCTTTCTGACAACAAATTTGCCCAGTTTAGACCAGATGTTAAAAATCCAGTGGTACGCTTTTCATTCCAATTATCCTTAAATTAATATCCTGGTTTGGTTGCTACCATCAGTTTGCACACCGAATCCAGTAATAATTCAGAGAAGATACAATAATGCTATCTCTATCTTGTTTTTACACCATATTATTTTATATTTGTAGGATGAAGTGATGACTTTGGAAAGTATATTGCTGAAAACCATCAAATTTGGCATAGAAGTCGTGCACCCGCATACTTTCGTTCTTAAGTACGCCAAAAGTTTCAAGGGGGAACCAAAGAGAATTCAAAAAATGGTGCAAATGGCTTGGGTATTTGCAAATGATAGGTATAAACAACATGAATGCCTAATTAGTTATTTATTGTTGCCTTTAAATTATGCATTTAGATAATTATTATGATTTTCTATTTGGATTTTCTAATCAGTCTATGTACAACATTATGCCTTCAATGGGAACCCGAGGTCGTTGCAATTGCTTTGATACACTTAGCTGGGAAACTGAGTAGGTTTGAAATAGTCGACTGGATTGGGAGAACAAGGGAGCATCGCAATTGGTGGGATATGTTTGTTGAGGATATATCGGTACCCCTACTGGAGGATATCTGTCATCAAGTACTTGATGTATACAGTGATAGTCCCAAACCAGCGTCATGCGAGTCTCTTCCAATCGTGGTACCAGGTCCTTCTGCTATTCCTTCTTATTCTCAGACTTTAACGATGTCCCCTTTGCCAAGTCCTTCGGAACTAATTCCAGCAGGCAAGTAATATTCAAAAACATTCATGTTCACAATTAAATCATGACTAATTGTAAGTTCTTTTAATTTGTATACTTACATTTATAACAATTGATGATTGATTTTTTTCTTAACGCAGCTGGATCATCAAAAAATTCGACACCTGCAAGTTCTGTGAGTACTACCGTTGCAGATGGAGCATCCGGAGGATCAGAAATAAAGCATCGTTCTTCCATGGCAAAGGCAATTCCTCGAAGTGGACCACTTTCAGCACTTCCAGATCCGCCAAAATCTTGTATCAGAAAAGTGTATAACAGAGAGGTTGTTTCTATTCCGCGGCAGTTTTGTTACCCACCGTCTCCTTTTCTGAATTCAGAAAATTATCAAACACCTCCACCACCAAAACACTAGCAAGTCGTATTGTTTGGTTTAAAGATTGTGTGATATCAATCTCTTAACTCTTGCGTAATAGAATTTAATTGTCATATTTCGTTTACTTACATGGCGGGGTTAGGTGTAAATAATTAGTTAATAAATTCCCCAAGATCTTGTACTATTAATTAAATATTTCATCAATAGCTATTGTTAATTTATGAACGTAATATGGTTTACTATTTTATAATTGTTAATCGTGCCAATAAATTAGTAATTCAATAGTTGCAGTAAACCAAACTTTACACTCGTTATTCGTTACTTTTGTTTCATTGTTTTAGATTCCAGCAAGTATGCACAGTCGAGCAGTTTCTATTTCAATTTTACAATTAGGTATATACTGTTAATTCTAACTAAACTTTTCACAAAACTGCAAAAATGGACAAAGGCTGTAATATGAATGGGTTACTCTCTATCATCCTATCCTGGGCTTATTACCTACCTATTTTAATTACCTATATTATTATATGCAAAACAAATCGATAGAGGTGATCTGCAATCATATCTGATGTCTGATACTATGCTTGCACTTTACAACAACCTACTTTGCTAGAAAGATGAGCAAATAACATAAATAATGCAAATTAAATAATTATGTAAACACATCATTCAGTGAGAAAACTAGAAAACAATTTTCAAATGTATTAAAAACTAATTTTAGAAACCACAAATCAATTTAGAAACAGAAAACACATTGTGCTTAAATCAGCACTTGTAAAATTAAAACTTATAAAACTTAAAACTTTTAAACAGAATTTTAAAATAACGCTTCAATTGGTATTTTTATAGATGCTAAAGCATTATTATCCACGAAGCATTAACTCAACTCTCCTACTGCATAGCTTGTTTGTTGGCCTTTCTGTTCCGGAAGAACTTTCTTGCTGGTATTTTGGGCGTTTCAGGAACCACTACATCAGCTTTATCCTGTTGCAAATTAATAAAAATCGTGTTTTAGCTCACTTTGTTTCTTACATCTGTATACTTTGATTTAATGCATCTTTCGCTTGCAATCAAATTAACAGCATGTTATTTGTTAAGTTTGTTGTTGCAACACAAATGTCTGCTCTAAAAACTAAACAAAAAATGTTGTACACGAAACACAAGAATTTTTACCTTTTTGCAGGGTGGAGATAATTCGCTGCTTTCCATCTCCAACATAGCAATGCGTTTCCCCTTTCCAGTCTGTAGAGTCTGTACCTTTAATGGTTTAGGTTTAGATGGTGTCGTTTCAAAGGACGGTTTAGATGTGGTTTGTGTCATTTGCAAGGACGGTTTAGATTTGGCTTGCGACATTTCCAAGGACAGTTTAGATTTGGTTTGCGTCATTTCCATTGACGGTTTAGATTTGGTTTGAGTGATTTCCATTGACGGTTTAGATTTGGTTTGAGTGATTTCTATTGACGGTTTAGACTGTTACAAAAAATGTAAAAATTAGTAAAAGTCAATAAGGTAGTAAGTAATAATAATAATAATGATAAAACATTTATCTAGTTTTAGAAATTGGCTAAATAATGTACAAAAATAGTCTATTTTAGTCTTAATAGTCTTAATTATTTTTAAATATTATCGCAATGTTTTTTAAAAATTCTCTACTGCGACTCACGTTGTCTTTTTTCTTGGGGCTATCCAAATCACTGTTCCCAGAAGATGAATCAAAGCCAAAGTACTCCTTTGCATTCATGACTTGCTTCTCAGGCTCTTTGAAGGAAACTTTTTTTTGCAACTTATTTTCAGAAGCAGAAATGGCAGTTCTGTATGATATAACTGAAGGTTTTGCAAAAGGAGACGATACGGCATTTTGAGAAAGTTTTGGAGTAGATGGTCCTGCATAACTTTTAGGTGATCTCCAGAATTGGTTTGGTTTCAACTTCTCTGCTGTCTCTATTTTATTCTGCTCTTTCACAGGTTGTTTTTGTTTAGTGATTGCTGCGTCTTGAATTGCACTTACTGTAAATGCAGCGGCAGTACTTTTCTCTGTGCCTTGACTGTCAAATGTAATCGGTATAACTGGATTCGTTTCAGACATGAATTTTGAAATAGCTCTCTCGCGACTATCATTAAGTCTCCTTAAGTCAGTGAGATCTTTAGATGTCTCAGTCAAATCCTTTTTCTGCAAAGAAAATGAATTTATATAAATACTGGACAAAAGGGACAAGAAAAGACATTTGATATCATATGATTTGTGGCCCTAGATTCTTACCAGTCTATCCAGTTTTGATTCATACATGTCTTCGAGACTTTCTCGTTTGGTAGTCTCTTCTTTCAGGTTATTCAATAGGGTATTTGATCGAATCCGATATTCTTGAACCGATTTTCTTAAATCACTGATATTTTGCTCCAATGAATACACCATTTCCTCTTTGTTATTCAAAGATGTCTCCATCTGCAATTGTGATTTAAATACAAACATGAAATAATTATACACGATGTCAGTTATATATATTTAAGTTAAAATTCTAAACTAGTAAAAACTGATATTTATATAATACTTACCTCGTTGTACTTTTTAATTTTGTCTGCAAGACGGGCTTCACCCTCACTAACTTGCTGACGTAATTTACTAATCTCTGTCTCAAGATCTTCAATACCATGTTCGAATTTGTCGACTTTTGTTTGGTACTCTTCACATTTTTGTTGGGAGGCAGACAAGTCTATCACGTACTGCTGTACTTTATTTTCCAACGAGTTTATTGTATCTTGACTCACTAACACTTCCTTCTTGTGCTTCTCGTCGGTCAAAAGTATCTGGTCCAGAAGCTACAACATTATTAATATTAAAAACATCAATAAGTAATAACACATGACAGCGACATTTGATTAAATTGTGATTTTAATACAAGCATGAAATAATTATGCACGATATCAGCTAATCAGCTAAATTATCTATTTCGATTGACAGTCTTTAATAGAGTTTTATTATACTTACCATGTTGTGCGCTTCAATTTTTTCTTCAAGGCGTGTCTCATCCTCACTAACTTTTTTACGTAATTTACAAATCTCTGTCTCCAGATCTTCAATACCATGTTCCAGTTTCTCGAGTTTGGTTTGGTACTCTTCACATTTTTGTTGGGAGGCAGACAGGTCTATCAAGTACTTCTGTACTTTACTTTCCAACGAGTTTATTGTATCTTCACTCATTAAGACTTCCTTTTTGTGCTTCTCGTCCGTCAAAAGTGTTTGGTCAAGAAGCTACAACATTATGTAAAAATATTACTACATCAATATTACAAGTAACAACACACAACAGGGTCATTTGATCTTGATGGGATTGTGGTTTTAATACAAGCATGAAATAATAATTATATACGATATTAGCCATATATACTTTAATGTAAGGTTTAAACTAACAGAAACAGTTATACATATAATACTTACCTCGTTGTACTCTTTAATTTTGTCAGCAAGACCTGCTTCACCCTCAGTAACTTGCTGACGTAATTTCCAAATCTCGGTCTCAAGATCACCAATTCCATGTTCGAATTTGTCGACTTTTGTTTGGTATTCTTCACATTTTTGTTGGGAGGCAGACAAATCTATCACGTACTTCTGTACTTCATTTTCCAACGAGTTTATTGTATCTTGACTCATTAAGACTTCCTTCTTGTGCTTCTCCTCCATCAAAAGTAACTGGTCCAGAAGCTACAACATTATGTAATAATATTACTACATCAATATTACAAGCAACAACACACAACAGGGTCATTTGATTGGATTGTGATTTTAATACCAGCATGAAATAATTATACACGATGTCAGTTATATGTACTTTAGTTAAAATTCTAAATAAATAAACTAGTAAAAACTTTTATTTATATAATACTTACCACGTTGTACTCTTTAATTTTGTCTTCAAGACGTGTCTCATCCTCACTAACTTTTTTACGTAATTCACAAATCTCTGTCTCAAAATCTTCAATACCATGTTCCATTTTCTCGACTTTGGTTTGGTACTCTTCACATTTTTGTTGGGAGGCAGACAGGTCTATCAAGTACTTCTGTACTTTATTTTCCAACGAGTTTATTGTATCGTGACCCATTAAGACTTCCTTCTTGTGCTTCTCGTCCGTCAAAAGTGTTTGGTCCAGAAGCTACAACATTATGTAATAATATTACTACATCAATATTACAAGTAACAACACACAACAGGGTCATTTGATTGGATTGTGATTTTAATACCAGCATGAAATAATTATACACGATGTCAGTAATATGTACTTTAGTTAAAATTCTAAATAAACTAGTAAAAACTCTTATTTATATAATACTTACCTCGTTGTACTCTTTAATTTTGTCTGAAAGACCTGCTTCACCCTCACTAACTTGCTTACGTAATTTACAAATCTCTGTCTCAAGATCTTCAATACCATGTTCCATTTTCTCGACTTTTGTTTGGTACTCTTCACATTTTTGTTGGGAGGCAGACAAGTCTATCACGTACTTTTGTACTTCATTTTCCAACGAGTTTATTGTATCTTGACTCATTAAGACTTCCTTCTTGTGCTTCTCCTCCGTCAAAAGTAACTGGTCCAGAAGCTACAACATGTAATGTAATGGTATCATATTGTCAGACTCTATTTATTTATTTACTGCTTGTTCGGTTATCGGTCCTTGCAATGATTAGTTTCAAACTTACATAAGTCAGACTCCAGTCAACTTACAAGATAAACATTAGTAATCTTACTACATCAATATTACAAGTAACAACACACAACAGGGTCATTTGATTGGATTGTTGTTTTAACAAAAGCATGAAATAATTATATACGATATTAGCCATATATACTTTAATTTAAGGTCTAAACTAATAGAACAGTTATATATTACTTACCGCGTTGTGCTCTTTAATTTTGTCTTCAAGACGCGTCTCACTCTCACAAACCTGTTGACGTAATTTGCCATTCTCTGTCTCCAGATAATCAATTCCATGTTCCATTTTGTCAACTTTGGTTTGGTACTCTTCACATTTTTGTTGGGAGGCAGAGAGGTCTATCACGTACGTCTGTACTTTATTTTCCAACGAGTTTATTGTATCTTGACTCATTAAGACTTCCTTCTTGTGCTTCTCATCCGTCAAAAGTGTATGGTCCAGAAGCTACAACATTATTAATATTACTACATCAATATTACAAGTAACAACACACAACAGGGTCATTTGATTGATTGATTGGTTGTGATTTTAATACAAGCATGAAATAATTATATTCGATATTAGCCATATATACTTTAATTGAAGGTCTAAACTAATAGAAACAGTTATATATTACTTACCGCGTTGTGCTCTTTAATTTTGTCTTCAAGACGTGTCTCACTCTCACAAACCTGTTGACGTAATTTGCCATTCTGTTCATTCAGATCATCAATTCCATGTTCCATTTTGTCGACTTTTGTTTGGTACTCGTCACATTTGATATTGGAAGCATAAAGGTCTTTCACATACTTCTGTACCTTGCATTCCAACGAGTTTATTGTATCTTGGCTTATTAAGATTTCCTTCTTGTGCTTTTCGTCTGTCATAAATATATGGTCAAGAAGCTGCAATTGTCGAGTTTTGCAAGTTTTCACAATTTCCTTAAAAAGTTCGATGTTATAGTTGATATTATGCATCATATCTTCAAAATGACGCAACGTACTGAAGTAAACTTCAATCTTTTTCTCAGTCTCGATTATCCTGGAAAACCGCAAAGTATCAAACGTTAAAGTTTCATTTTTCACCAAAATGATGTAAAATTGTAACGCTAATCGAAACTTGAAACACAGCATCACAAAATAATTACTTTTGAAGAAACCAGATTAATGGAGGCATGTCATAAATAAATTCTGAAAACTATAACATATAATGAATTTATAATCTATCAATTGTTATTGCCAAGATAACTTTCTTACGCAGCTTCAATGGAACAACGATGTTCTTCGTCCTGTTTCCAAGTTTCTTGAAACTCCCTTTTCTCACATTGATGAGCTTGAAGTTGTTGATTCAAGTCGTTAATTTCTGACTGCAAATTTTCAATTCGATTTTTCTGGTTTGACAATTGGGATTCATAGAATAATTTTTCACGGCTGAAATTTCGAATCGTAGCCTCCAGCTTTGTGTAGGCTGAATCGAAGGTCTCCGGTGGTTGAGTCATTTTGATAATGAAGACCACTCTCCGGCAGTCCTCCTCAGTTTGTCTTCTACAAAATGAAACTAGAAAATTCAATTTGACAATTGAAGACAAATTTTCCCTGCCCAGTGACTTACACAAGTTATAATATGTTAACTAGAATACAAAAAATAACTTACCGATGACAGGTTGACAATTGATACTAACAAAATTAACAATTACCACAATTAAACTGACACCGAAAGCAAGAAAACCAAGTGACAATTGACAGCGGACGGAAAGATGGTTGAGTTGGAGGATGGAAGCGACTGCACTGGCCGACTGCGACTCTGCGACTGACAAAGACGAAAACGAGAAAATCAAAAGGAAGAACAAAGGAAGAAAAATAGCGCGCCCGGCCCAGGCCACAACAATCCACAGTACAGCGGAGCCAAACAAAGAAACAAAGAATGTTGTTGTTGTTGCTGAAGGTCAAGGTCAAATTATAGTCAACACAAATAATGCAATCTTTGGGATTCACTCAGCGTAGTGACTAGTGAGTAGTGTAAGAGCTTATACAACACATCGTTGCAAGTGCACTACTCATGCTTTTCACTGTGAGGTGAGCCATCTAGGTATTCCTAATGGTAATAAACGAGACTAATGAACGTTGAATTTAATAATTAAAAAATCTGGCATCATGTCCGCAAAATAATAATATATTTTTATGCAGTTTAAGTTTATTACACTTGAATAATTAGTGTTTAGTATTATAATATGATAATTATTAATTATGATAATTAAATTACGATTACGTAGTATATGTATAATAAAGCATTGGAGGACAAGGGTGTATCTGGGGGGAGTCAAAGGGTGACCGGGTGACCGGGTGACCGGGACCTCCACCCAAAAATATGCTAAAAATAGATTATTTTCGGCTTAAGGCGCAAATAAACAATTTTTACACTTTGTGACCTCCCCAAACTGTTTGTGACCCTCCCAAACTGTTTGTGACCCTCCCAAACGGCAATCCTAGTTACGCGTTTGATGACAGAGTTAATTTGATCATTGATTGTTTACAAGGAGCAATACTCATATGAAATTATCCGTTTCCGTTATCCATTTAACATGTTTACGTTTGTTTTAACTATTGTGTCTGTAACGGCAATCTCAAATTTTGAGACAATTAATAAATATATATATCTCTCAAGTTTATTTCATATTATTTAATTTAGACTATTATATACTACATCATTCAAGAAACTATACCATCATTTATTATTTGAACCACAATAAGTATAAACATGATGTTCTTAAATTTAGTTAATAACTAAATCAATCGTAATTAATTACAGTATACGAAGAACAATGGAATAAAGAATAACAAAAATAGAAACATTGGATTTAATTAAATTACTAGCAGCGTCTGATCTGCAATTAGATGCATATGGTCCTATGCAAGCTGAATACGCCATTGTAAATGCCACATGCGTCTGTTCGTGCACTCCATGGAATAAATGACCCATCGGTCCTAAATTAAGCGGAAACAAAATAATTTCGTTTAATATTTAGAGTAATTATAAAATATGTGGATTTAAAATCAGAATGAGATAGATTGCAGTTTAAATTATTGATTTTAGTAATAAACGTATATATGTAATTATTTTAATGAATTATAAGTACCTACCTACATGATGGAATAAATAGAAAATAATAATACCTGAGGCATACACAGGCACGTCTTCTCCACCATGACTTTCATCCTTCATCCAGAAACCTGCAAAATGTCTTGTCATACGATCCATATTGGAATCTGTTGTCAAATTAAGATTTTTCCAAGTGTTAACTGTGTTTGACGCTGACACGTTAGAATTCACAGTTTCATTCATTCTGTGGTTGCTGTAGCCAGGGCCATTCATGTACGACAAAGTCTGATATGCAAATCCTTCAGGTGTTACATCCGAAATTCCTATTTTTAAAATCATTCATTGTTAACATTTATATCGTGTATAACAGAATAAATGCGTGCATCTTTAAATCTGAAATGTTAAATGAATATTGAAGAAATGCATTTTTACAAACACAGTGCTTGTGAAATCTGTCTTTACCTTCAATGGGATTTCCTCTCTTTGGATAGCCGTTTATCGTAAAAGAGTGAGAATGATCAGCCGTGACAATAATTAAAGTGTCTTTTGGTTTTGTCATGCTATATGCTGTAGAAATTGCTTTGTCCATCGCAATAGTTTCTTCGAGAGCAATTTTTGCAAGATTGTCATGATGTGCGTGATCAATACGACCCCCTTCAACCTTAATAAAATTAAAAACATTATTACAATGAAATATCGTTAAAAATTACCGTGAAGGAAAATACGGATTT
Source organism: Pogonognathellus flavescens (assembly GCA_019776165.1). Taxonomy (NCBI): domain Eukaryota; kingdom Metazoa; phylum Arthropoda; class Collembola; order Entomobryomorpha; family Tomoceridae; genus Pogonognathellus; species Pogonognathellus flavescens. The sequence goes on along the minus strand of JABASD010000963.1, from coordinate 13,727 downwards.
CGAAATTTTATATCAACTTACAATAAGTACAAAACCTTTCGTGTTCTTTTGAAGTATTTTCAAAGCCTTTCGAGTCATTTCTTCTAAACTTGGTTGACCTTCTGGTCCCATATCTCTGTCCTTATCGTAAGGAAGATGATCGTGATGAAACAGTCCTACATTTTAGAAGATCAGCCAATTTATCACTTATATTTCACACAAGCTATATCCTTATTAATACCAGCTTTATTTCAACTTGGCATATATAAAAAGAGATTCAAAAGAAAAATTCTATGTACCAAGAAGACGATCAATTTTAGAGTCGTCGATATCGTTTAGAGCCTTTTTAGTAGTGACGAATTTAAATTCTTTCTTGTTTTTCTTATGATTTTGCATCCAGTCCCAAATTAAATCTTTGTTGTCAGAACGCACGCATGCACTACTTTTATTCACTCCGGGTCTAAATAATTGTTCACCTCCGCCAAGAATTACCTAAATTAAATATTAAAAGCTAAATCACACTGAAATTTCAAATGCATTTTAAATTCTGTCCGATAAAAAGCTCCCGCAGTTATCAAAAATATATCTATATAAATATAGTATTAATCAAGAGCGTTCCCAGGATTTTACTTTGGGATGGCATAACTTAATGAAGTGAATTTGGAAGGATACAAGGGCAAAAATACCAAAAAGGCAAAGGGCATGAAACATTTTTTTAAATTAGTCATTTTACATTAATACTCCTGCCAGGTTCGTCTTCGACGAGTTGTCGAGCAATATCTTTGCAGCCTTTTCCTCGTTCGGGGACTGGAATAGCAGTATCACATTCCCAATCTCTCAGTGAAGAATGTGCATAAGCTGCTGCTGGAGTTGCATGAGTGATTCTTGTTGTTGTTACAACTCCTGCACAAAAAATCCAAATTAATAAAAAGTTGAAGTAAAAATGCGTCACTAATTCACAAATTTTATTAACAATTTAAAACAACTAAAAAATGTTAAACCATTTAAATTTTTGAACCTGTAGATTTTTTTGCAGCGATGGCCCAATTAATTATTGATGAGACTTTTGCTTTAGCTTCTACATCTATAGCGCAAGTATTCGTTGCAATAGTAGCGTCGAAACCAACAGTCTTCATTTTGGCTTTAACCCCTGTAAATAATGCTGTCGCAGTTCCAGCAGAGTCAGGAACTTGTCGATCAACATTGTATGTCTAAAAAATTTCAAAATGTTCACCATTCATTCAAACTTCATAAATAATGGATTAAAAAAAGAAAAAAGTTTTTAAAATATATCGCTGGCAAAAAATGACACTATACAAAAACATTACCTTAATAAGTCCAACATTTTTAAACTTTTCAAAGGTTAGATATCCCTCTTCTCCGAAATTGCCTGCTTGTTGCCCTTTAAATATACGACTAGCTGTGACTGTTGCTACCCCCATTCCATCTCCAACAAAAATGATGACATTTTTAGCAACTCCTTCGTTCAATTTATGTTTTAACGCTTCGTGTATATTCTCACGGCCCAATTTCATCCAATAATCTTTATCTGTACATAAAAACGTTTGTAAATAAACAATCTAATAAAATTATGCAAATTAGCACAATTTATTCTCGAATTTTGATCTTATTTACTTTCTTTGACTATTTCTGCGGGTTTTGTTGTTGTACTAGTTTTAGTAGTAGTCGAAGATGTTGCTTGAGTAGTGGAAGCTTTTGTTGAAGGTGGTTCACTATATGAAATTGTACCAGTAGTTGAATCTGTTGAAGCAGTATTGTTTTCTGCACTAGTAGTCGTTGTATTTTGTGCGTATATTGCAGAAATGAGCACACACGTGCACGTATAAATCTGAATTAATCTGCAAAGTGAGAATACAACCGTTAAGATAACCGAAAAACAAACAATTAGTTATAAATTAGAATATTAACGGAAAACCAACCTCATATTATTTGATTTGATTTTATGTTTACTCCGTTAGTATTAAAAACACTAACACAAAAAACACTTGTCTCTTGTAAAAATAAAGTGACAATATTTTTTATCTTCGTGCCATCGTAGGTTTACGCTTAAACACACAACTAAAATTTAACGGTGCTTGTTGTAATGTATGAACTAAAAATGAACACTAGTGAGTTTTTCACTTAGAATAAAACATGAAATATTACTATCTTTTTATTGCGTATCGTATCACCAATTATTTGTGATACTCTCGTAAAATCCACAGTGTGACACTTTTTCCAATATAAAGTTAATTATTGAGTAATGTAAATAAAAATATTTGTGTTTATTTTTCCGAGTGAAAATAATGATAAAAAAGTTTGTGCAGAGCAAGCCTTTTAATTTTTATAAAATCCGTACTGTAGTGTAAAGTCCACCTTACAGAGATAGTAAATAAATGAGTTTACCTACAATCTAAGCTAAACGAGAGCACAAGTCAAAGCCAACTTCTATGCAGTACTATGTAGAAAGGTAAAACGCAACCAACAAATGTTTAGAGTACCTAGATATTTACATGTGAACAGGGTCTACATTTATGAATGAATATTTTGTTCATCTATATACTCTGTATAATTAAACAACAGTTATTTCCTGCATAAATACTTCAGTTGTGACTGCAATAAAAATTTGTTTACACTTCCAACTTTTTGCTTACATTTACAGAGAATTTTGATTTATGAATTCTTCATTCTAAACTGATTTTCTCCATTTGACATTTTCTTTAAATAAGAAAAAACTAAAGACAATTCCAGAAAAACTATAAATGCAGGTTACAATGTCTTTAATTTGCCACAATTTTGAATTACCTTCGAATTAAATGTTTCAAGACTGTTATTCTACCGCAAAATGAAAATTATTGTTTTTATTCCAAACAAATTAAAATTAACACCTATATTATACCTTTTCAATGTTAGCCAACCTTAATGAGTGTGCGTAATAATATTATATTCATATATTTTAAACTAAACAATAAAGCTTAAAAAAATGACTGGTCTATATAAAAACTAAAGAAAAAGTTTTATTTATATGTTTGTAAGTAAAATAAACAAAAATATTTACATTTTATAAAAATTGAATGGAAGATTCTACTATTTTCTTTTTGACTTATCTTTGTCCTATTCAAATGTGTTATCATCATTTGTCTCAATATTTCGCAACCCTGTTTTGTATCTTAATGTCTACTCTTTCTGTCTATGCAATATAATAAGTACAATATACGCCAGCCCCTAACATTACATTTACTTTCTTTTATGGTGATGAGATTGATTCATGCTTCATCACTCGAAAAAAATCTAAGCATCATTCACATCATTTGCCACACAAGTGAATAATTATGTACATGCACAGTTGAATGTGTACAGACACATATATACTTAACAATAACCAACACAAACATGCATTCTATACACAGGTACATTTCACTTCGTGTGTGATTTCAATGAAAATAGTTTGGCAAAGTCAAAGCATAAGTACAAAAATAATATCGCAATCGTATTACATATGCAATACATGTATCAGTAATAAAAAATCTTCACGGGGAAGCTATGCATGTGACTTTGCAATGCAACAGATATTTTTATACACACATAAAGTGTTCATCAATTTTTGACATCGTGGCCTCGCATGTCTCCAGTTTAAGTTTATTTATGTAATAGTTTTTCTATGTAAACCCGAATAATATATTTCGCAATTACAATTACTCCATGCATCAGCAGTCAGGCAAAATTTTAAAGCTTTGATGTTCTGCATTATTCTCCCCTAGGTGTGATTTGTAATAAAAACCGGATATTTACGTTTAGTCTTTCACATATGTAAATACCTAACTAATACTTAACCTACGTAGGTTTCAAATAACATCTAAATGTATTCATGAAATATGACAAAGCAGAAAGTATGTACATGTATAGACACTCTGACAGCATCGTTTATTTCCCAACAGGGAAAACACACTGACAATTTGTGAAACATTTGCCAAAGCAATAAAAAATCAAATTTAATAGCTGATGTACAACATAAAAAATTAATAATAATGAAAAGAAACAACTCGTGTGGGTATACTTAGGTATATACTATTTATTACTGTCCTTGAACTTCTGCTTATAATTGTCTTATTTCCAACCGCATACGTAATGTTCGTCCTGTTTTATTCTCTAAACTTCTCTTCGGGCGGTATGTAATATTTAACTGACAAGAAATAACGTGGTAGTTCAATCTGTACATTTAGCTAACATGAAAAACAATAACTTAATATTATCTATGCGAATTACCTTATAGAAAGGTGTGGCTCTAAATGTTCGACACAAACACTTTATTTTTAAACAAAATAAAATTCATACATTTTCGAATTAAAATTAATGACGAACGTTTCTTTTCTTCATGATTAAATTCAGAGATTAACAAACACTCTTTACAAGTGTGAGTTTTACAAAATTAATTGAATTAGTTATCCAAAAAAATTTGGCCAAACAAATACTTAAAAAAATGAAGATTTTTTGCGAATTTTTATTTCACACATTGCAAATATGTACACAGTCAAAAATAATAAAATAATTAGCACATAGGTAAGTGCAGAGTAACAGTAGGTATTTTGTTGAGATAATTTGAGTATTTTTACTCTTGACAAGAAACTTCGAAAGCTTGTTTAGTTTACACGGAAGAAATTTGACACACTTTTCCATTGTCATTTCATTTTTTCAACTGTACATAATGAAAGTAGCTGTGCAAGTATCGGTTACATTACATTATAATTTTGTATATATACAGCAGATGTGAAATGACTGTGCAAGCATTGTACTCTTGTATTGCGCATTTGAGTATCAAAAGCCATTTATATTTAAATAAACTCGTTTCAATTTAACCAGAAATGCGGACTTAATATTAAAAAATTATAGACTTGCTTAGCATACAAAAAATATTTACAATAAATTGCCAAAGTTTTTATTCATACAAGTGTAAATCTCGCATAATATTGTATATACTTTCCAAGTTCCCAGTAGTAGTAGTCTGAACTTAAATATTATTTGCAAAGTCAGGATTAATGTCATACAGGTTATGTGCAGACACTCACTGCCGCATATCTGTATTTATAGTTAATATCGCACACTATACACATAATACAACAACTGATTGGGAAATAGATGGGCTTATAATATAATGGAAGATATTATCTGGCCTACATTACGTGAAAATACATTTTTTACACTTTATAATATCTGTATCAATTATGATGGAATATTCTTATGTGTATAATAGTGTATATAAACTATTAACTAAATAAATGCCAGTAAATGTTACAATACACAGCATAACACATAAGTACATTAGTGAATGGATGCAAAACGTAAGCAATAATTCGTAGTTTATAATGAGAAAAAATGAAATTGAGCTAAATTGCTTTTACACGCATGAACAAGTGCATTTATAAAATGCACAGATTGCAAATACAGATATTGCTGGTCATTCACTGTCTGTGTACAGAATAAAAAAGCAAAAAAAACAAACAAATGAGACAAACTTGTTTTCTTGTTTGTAAAGAATTCATCATGATTCTGTATTGCGTTCTATGCAGCGGTCAAATAGGTAAATAATAATCTACGTGGATAGATACTTGGCAAAATAAAGAAAGATGTACTGAGTAACAAGGGCGTAACTAGGATTCTGAAATGAACGTATCGTTCTCAGATGTAAAAAGTGATTTTTTGCCAATTAACGTCTTATTTCAGAATTTAGGGGGCTCATAAGCCCTGTGAGCCCATACGTAGATACGCCCTTGTTGAACAGTACAGAATTACCTCTACTTTAAATTCACAAACAAGTAATTTTCTTTTATACTACTTACTGGTGTGTTTAAACACTGATATTTAGCCACTGCGAATATACATTAAGGGCAAGGTTAACTAATTGCTACCAGAGAGGCGGCTTTTACTCGCATAGTACTACGATGTTAAGGTTATAAAATGGAAATGTGTTTGGTGTACATAGACCGCCAAAAACAGTTAGTGGAAGCTCATTTGTAGATAATTTAGTTTGCATTGCATGCATCAAAGTTGTGTGAACATTTTTAATTTCATGTCATTTTCACACAAACCAAAAATTGTATTTAAATACAAAGTACCTGTTCAATTTGTAACTACAAAAGTAATTTGTAAATGAAAACTAGGCTTTATATTGAAGGAATATTTAAATTTTTAGTATAAAGGTTGAAGAATGAATTTGCATTAATTTTACAACAAATTAATGCATACTAACATAATGATCTAGGCCGCTTCTTGTCTTTTGATGAGGACATACTATGTAATTATGCTGTACAAATTAATTATTGGTTTAAGTCTTTCTAGAGTGTTTTCTTCATAGTCGGTTTCTTCGTTCGGGTGACCACACAATTTGCACATACATTTATTAAGCATCGCCTGAGTGAGTGCATGCTCGTTTCATGACATGCGGTAAAATGCAACATGCTCAGAATTAATTTTTATTCTGCTTTTATGTGGATTAGCCGCAAGCAAGAGAAGACTGAGAAGAAGATATAAGTAATAACATCGTAATATAATAATAGCAATAATAAATGCCATAGCATGAATGAAATATTCAGAATCTTCTGGCAAATGTATCATAATAAGTACAAACTACCTTACATGTCTAAAAGTTGCTCTTATTCTTAATAGCATCTTATGCACACCTTCTGTTCAAAGTTGTTTTTGACAAAACGTTATTGCTTGCATGAAACTGTATATTGTACTTATTGGTTCAATAAAAAATTATTACCCACTCTTATCGAGAAAATTTATTTTGCATTTTTACTCTTAATTATAACGCTGTAATATTATAAGCCATCAAGGCGTAATGAATCATTCTACTTATAAAATTATACTAATTATTAAGAAAAACGCAGGAAAGTTGGAGCATATAATGGTGGGAGCACATGCAATGGTATAAAACTTACTTGCAGATGTTTTTTTCAATTATTTACAAAATGAAATATGAAACGAACATAAGAAGTTTTTACAAGAAATGATTACATCACTAATAATAAAATCTGTTATATTTTTACTGTTGTAATCAAATTAATTCTGCCCCGTGTGGTACATACTATGAATTAGATCCAAACAATTTAATTTTTAACTGAATAAATCTACACCAGTAGTGTAAAAAAGTAAGTATTTCATAGAATGCCATGAAAAAAGAATAGCTTATGGGAAAGCTGCAATGTTTTTTTAATGTTATTTAAAATGAAGATATTTTTATTGTAAATATGTTCGTATACATTACTTGTTACATAAAACGTCTTTTAGTAGACAACAAAACTAAATCTGACAATAACTAAAGGTGTCTTCAGCGAATTACAGTTTACAGTTTTGCGAAAGCATAATATAAACAATAATGTCCGGGATTATTTCAAAGAACTCAATTTATTTTATTCGCTTACTATTGAAGTGTATACCCATACGGTTTATATTAGGTATCGTATATGCACTGCGGTTAATAGAAAAATAAATCGTAACTATAACTGAAAAACAAAAAAGGATAATTAAATCTTCCACACTGTCATGTTCAACTAAAAAATATTGAACACGGAAATAGTTTTATTTTGATGGTCAATAAAATGTACTTACTGCGTAGTTGAAGTTCCCTAGATGACAATACAATACTAACGGCCCTGACACAAAACAATATTTCCGGATATTCCGAAGGTCCGTTATTCCAGAATCTTCTACTGTGTACATCTCCAATATTTCTCATATTTATTTCATTCTAATATTTGTAATGTTTTCGAAAAGTGTTTTAAATTAATAAAAATAAACAATTCAAGTTTATACGGATAAGAATTACATTTTATCACCGGAAGTGGAAGTGAATCCTTGTTATACCATCGTTTAAAATGGTTCGGGCGATTGTAAACGTCCTAGGTTCCGTTGATGGTGCTGAATTTGCGGAAGACGTTGTGGGTGAAAATGATCCCGATGGAAATTCCCTGTCAATTAATAACTTTAGTCACTTCATGATTGAAGCAGAACGCGGTAGCATCATCAGTTCAGGTGCCGAAAGTATTTGGAACGAATTTGTCTTAAGAGATCTCCCTAATGACACCACTGGAAATTCACAAGAGACTGAAAATGTTTCTTCTGCTTCGGACACGGAATCTTTATCGGCTACTAGAATTGATTTCAGACTTGACGAGGACTATAGAAGACTTCCAGACAGTTGGATGAACATTATTTACGACAGTAAAACAATATTTTAACAAACTATTAAGAATTTGCAAATTTTATTCCTGCTGTTGCTATAAATGCAATACATACATTTATATTGACATAATAATTATTATTATTTTTATTACAGTTAGTGATTCTCCAGAATATCCTGTCACTGCGTTAGTGAGAGACAAGAGGGAAAGAGGATTCAACTCAAATTTGCAAACTCAAGCGGAAGAAAATGAGAAAAAAGCTCCTAAAACGAAATTTTCAAGATTTTGGCGATTTTTAACATCATGCTGCTGTGGGGAAAATATTGGCCAGGAAGAAATAGCAAAAGTAGAACTGGAATGACTGTGGACAGGAAACTGGATTCCATACGAAGAGAAGCTACCGAAGACAGTGAAACAACAACATCGCATTCACGATTGCTAGATGCCTGTGTTCTGTGGAAGACACACAGAACACAGGCATCTAGCACAGCATTAATTTTGAAATTTTGGAATTTTATGAAGGCATGATAAAATATTTTATTATGTAGAAATACTTTTTATTTCACAGTACTATTGTGTGTTTTATCTGTATAATTTTACTTTAACATGTGGAGGAATATTGTCACCGTAATTGTAAATCATTATGAATTAAGGCCAGAAGGAAAATGATAAACTATAAGTTGTATAATACATGTAATCATGTAATGAAATTCTTTTTATCTCTGTACATATAATTATTATCACCGTGTAACATTTATTTACAAACAAAAATGTACAAAGGGCTCGCTTCGGATATAAATTGCATTGATTGATTTTTAACACTAATCTAATAATACAGTATAGTGACTTTAATTTTAATTTAATCACGGCACAACAAAATCATTAACGAAATAAATATACATGGCTTAATATAACTTTTTACCTTTTATTACTGTATCTATCTAGCTTAGTTTCAAAGGACGTCTTTTGAATTAATAATGTTATCACCGTGATTAAAATATTGACGAATTCAGAGAGAAAACATTGATCAAGCGATCAATTCTAAATGCAAAAGTGTTTTGATGCAACTGTAAAACAAGGTGCGTCTCTAATATTGGATCTAAAAATACTGAAATTAATATCTGAATAGCTGAATAACATTTTTATCAATGGAGAATTAACCGGCCCAGAATAATTGCAATAATGGCGCCTATTTTATTTTACAACTTAAAGTTGTGATTAAACGTATTTTCATGTTTATCAAACCGTTTTGCCGCCGGTTTGGCAACTGTTTTACTAAATACTAACATGACCTTAATGGTAAGCATTTTTAACTGCTGCACTTAAATCATTTGAAAAGCAATGCATCTATTTTGGTATTATTAAGTAACTTTTGTCTGTAAATTAATCAGAATTTTAATTTTTGGCGTCTATAGGAGAAAGGATGGATTTTGCGGCTAAGAGAATGCAAATTAAACGGGAAAGTTTTAAGATATATCCTAATAATTTTTTTATTACTTGTGTTAATCATCAATTCCATTGTTCTGATGAGCTTGCAGGTACAAAGCAAAAATATGATAGCAAAGTCAAATCAAGACGAAACTCTCGGTAAATTTATTAAACCTATTTAGAAATAAACCGAATCAGCAAATACACAATTTAGACTTTTATTATTTTTTATTCTGCAGTAAATCTGACCGAAAAAATTGATAGATTAATTTCTGCTCTGAACCTTCCACCGAATACCCCGAATAGTACCAGTACTCGACCACCGACTATTCCCACAACGACTGTTTCTCATTTTACTTCTTTACAAACAGAAATATCAACATTACCAAGCGAAGTAGGAACAATCATAACAATTTTAACGACAAATGACGATTTAAATCCAACTGGTAGCAGTAACAGCACAACCGAATTTGTGTCAGTACCCCAAGGCACAACTCCAGAAGAAAATATTTCGTCTAGTAATATTCCGTCAACAACGACAAATTATTTAACCACTACTCAATTTTCAAAATCAACCTCAACTCAAATCACTCAAGAAACATTTCCTGTTTCACCCGATACAACAATCTCTAGTGTAACTGCTGAAGCATTGACAGGTAAAACAAATTAAATTCCCTTGCAATTTATGATTTATTAATCCCGAGTTCAGAGAATTATTAATAACTTCATGTTAAAAAAGTCGCATTTTTGGAATGATGAATAATTTTTTATTACAGACACAACTTCCCTAGAAAATGAAACTATTTTGACCAGTGTTTCCCCTAGCACTGACACTAACAGTGATACGATTACTACTAAAATTCCATCGGAAACCACATATACCTCTCCTACAAGTACAACTTTCAGTCCTGAGACCAGCGAAGAATTAATCTCTACAGAAATTATTGTAACAAACGCTTTTTCAACTGCCACGGAGTATTCAACTACTCTTACCACTGATTCATCGTTCGATGAGACAACACCACATACTACAGGTGCATTAATTTTTAAGACTGTATATTTTGCATTTAACTAACTTCAAAAAAATGAAATTAAAAGCAAAAACAATTAATTTTTAATTATATATAATAATATTGTTTAAAGTTACTACTACCGGTACTACCTTAAGGACAACATCTACTACTACCGGTACCACCTTAAGGACAACATCTACTACTACCGGTACCACCATAAGGACAACATCTATTACTACCGGTACCACCTTAAGCACATCATCTGCTACTACCGATACTACCACTACCACTATGATAAGTACAGCATCAACTCCTATAACGTCATCAACTCCAGGAAACCCGAAGAAACAACCATATAAAATGCTAAGAGATTTGCACAATCCGAAGACTATTTCGATTAAATGCGCCTATTACTGCAGACGTCCGTCTATTATAAAATCAAACATGACTGTTACAGTTGACACTAACGGAAATACGAAATTCTTTGAAGCTTACCGTAAGAAAAAATATTTTTAATATCTTCGCAAATATTAGTAACTACAACATTATAATATTTGTCATAAAACACATTTAAATTGCAGTTTTAGGTTCTCAATCTTCTCTGGCGTTAGAAAAAGCGTCATATTTTGCTTTGGAAGAATTATATCCATCGAGCCTTGTGGATGTCCACACTCCTGCAGATTTGTCTCAAGAAATACCTCATTGTACCACCACACCAATTGATTCCAACATAAAAAATTGTAAATAATAAAAAGGGTAAATAATAATCTCCTGATTAAAAGTTGTGTTCTACTTTCTCGTAATGCAAACAATCATTTCCTGTCGACACACATAGACAGATTTAACCAAAGTGTTTATCGCTTTCTGCCCTACCTCATGAATGATAAATCCGCGTATTCAAATGTTGTCCGAATTTATTGACACAGTTAATACACTCTCTTTATTATTGCTATCCAATTGTTATCTTTTTAGGTTGCTTATAAAGTCCTGTGCATTTAGATATTATTTCTGTATACGATTTCTGATTTGCTTCCAGATTTAGGAATCGCTCACATTATAGATCAAATATAATCTGACCTGAGCCAATGGATGTGACATCATTTAGCAATATAAATAAAAGTCACAATAATTTTCTTTTCGTCACTCTTTATATAAATGTTTGACTCGAACTAAAAAGATAAAGTCGAACGAGTTCATTAAACTACTAGATGTATACATGAAAAGCTCAATCAAAGAACAATTAGTTGTCTACCTTTAATGACGAACTATTGTCATTCAAGGCATAAATATTTTTAGTAAAAATTTTCCAACTTTTACATTATAAGAAGCATTGTGACATTTACCAGAGAAAACATTCAAAATTATATTTTTTTTCCGGTGTTTTGTTTCTAAACTGTTTAAAAGCATTTAGGTTTTGAATAGATCTTATAGAAAAGATTGAGTTTGTAAGAATTAACTTGGAAATTGTAGTATAATGATGAAATCCGAACAAGAGCAAGAGAAACATCGCTGGTTAGATATAAAAAATTGGAGTTCATTTATTCTCCTAGCTGTGGTTTTTATTAATTGTTTAATATGCACAATCCTCATCAGCAAAAATGTGGTAATAACTCAAGAAAATCAAATTTTGCTAGGTAAGTTATTTTTAACACTCCTAATTATAACATTGAAAATTATGCTTCGCATAGGATCATACGCATAGTATGTTCATATTAGTAATTAGTAATACTTATAGTAGGTATGCAAATGTAAAAATAACTGTTAATATTTTCTTGAGCAATTATTATTTCAGAATTTTCACTTCAAATCGTATTTTTTATTATTGGTTTTCAGACAGACTTGTAGCCCTAGGCATTAATAATCGTGGACTTCCGGCCGTAACACCAAAGACAACTGACATAGAACAGCCTCAACCGCCTGAAAAAGTAACAACGATTTTATTAATCCTTTCCAATAATCCAATTTAAATTATATCTAAATTTCGCTCTCTTTAATATCTATTTATCTAAATTCTCTATTTAAATTATAATTTAAATTTTATACCATATATATTATAACTATGATGATTTTTGAATTAGTTGATTGGATTACATGGAGACATGCATGCAAACTGTCCGCCATGTCCCACACCTCCACCAACAGATTCACATTTGACCCCAGTAGGGATTTTAAACGACGTGTCATTTAACAAGGCTCAATATGATTGTGTTCATGCTTGTGTGCATCCTGTAATACATTACGCTTATCTTACAATTCCTGGTGACCCTTGTTGCGTGGGGAAAAATTGGACTGGGATAGGTAACATACTTTTTTTGAGCATTTAAATTATCCAAACGTGTATTTATTATTATGCGCTTGAATCAAATTAAATCCTCTTACCACCTAAATGCTCAAATTGATGCACCAATCTAAATTCATGAATCTTGATTAAAAAAAACTTGAACTGTATGCCTATAATATTTTTCCATTTACAGGTGAAAGTAAACAAGCGTCAAAGCACCATGCAGCGTATCAAGCCCTTCATGATGTTGAAGAGTTTAAACACAGATATGATGAAGTAGCTGAAAGTCATATACCCCAGGATTATCATCCTGCGCCTTGCAAGAAGCCACCGATTTCCTTAGCAGGAGAATCAATAGAGAGTAGGAAGAAATGTTGAAAGACAATTATATCTTTTGAATAAAATATTTCTTAATATTACCTTGTTTATTTAAACTATCGTTTCTTTACCTGGTGCAAATTGTTGTAATTAAAGAAATTATGATGCTACATATTTATACAGTTTTTTTTCTTCATTTCAATAAATTCCTTAATAGCCACGTTTTTTAATTCGTAGTTCTCGTATTTCATTGTGCTTTTATATTCAAAAATTTTAACAATATGAATCGAACAAGGGCGTATCTTATCTAGGACTATAAAAAGGGGACTCATGGGGTTTGGGAAGGGACTCACATGTAACACTTCTCATATGTCATCGACCGATTCGGATGAAATTTTGCCTACTGATTGACAGGGGTATAAAAACCTCACACACAAAATATTAGCTGCTGGTAGACACAGGTTAAATTTTTAAAAAATTAAGTAAAAAGTGTCACCGAAATGGAATTTTCCTTATGGGATTTAC
>JABASD010000962.1:0-52015 GCA_019776165.1 Pogonognathellus flavescens | reverse complement strand
TTAGACATATGTGTGGGTGGATGCAGGGAGATTACCTAAATGAGGGTTAGGAAGCAGAGGAGCAGCAAATTTGTCTTTATATACAAATGCTATTCAAAAATCAACTTGATATAACTTCCCACTGACATACATACCTACTACTTATATACAAACACAAATGTAGACGACTTACAAACCGAAACTACTAGAATGCAAGGTGAAAGAAGGTTGATTCCCTTGCCTGGGAAAATGCAAACAGCTTTATTCACCGGGACGGTGGTGCTACACATAATATAAATTATCTACATCTGCAGAGTGAGAGTAGTATAGGGCAGAATTTCATTGAGGAATTCATTTGCATTGTTTCCAGTCACACAAACGAGTGGTGCAAATAATAAAGCATTATGTATACAGCACCATTCACTCCGAAGTTTCAAGTAGAGCACCATATCTGTGTACTAATAACAACAACCACATTTGGAGGCACAGCCAATTTTACCGCTTTCATTCATGCTTGTCACAGTAGTCACCGGTAAAAGCTGAGCAACCTGGCTCAGCTTGCTCTACTTTTACCAAAAGTGAAATCCATTATCTCGCTTACTGTAATTTGTCAGCTACTGTACGAATTTATTGTGGAATAAACTGTATGCTACACTATGATTACGAAAATACCATGCTTGAAGCTTTCCTGCACACTGCTACTGTGGAGTGTTGTGGGACCGTGTCTTTCTCTGTGTCAGAGTGTAAAATGAGACTGTCTCTTTGTCTGTCCGTTTCGAATATAATTACAATACAAGGGAACAGTCTGTGGAAATGAGCTGGCATTTATGCACCGTCTTTCAAAAGCAATTTGCCATACCACTTGCCTGCTAGCTTTCCTAAAGTTGTATAACCTTCCAATAAATATACGCTTCACTTCTGCTTTGGGGAAATGAAGGCACTTACTACTTACTACATAATTGTCAAACGCCTACTGCAATTCGCTTCCATATATGCATAATGAAATTCTTCGGCTAGATATAAGTATTGTAGTATATTATATATTATAATTATTATAAAAATATGCGTTTCTAGTTTAGTTAGAAATAGAATACCTAGTAAGCATAATGTGTCACAATAGGTAGCAGCTAAGAGTCAGTCAGTCGACTGTTTACTAATTACTTACTTTGAGCTCTCTAAACGTTGTAAAAAGGATTGTGCTGTACTTGACAGGTAAAGCTCAGCACGTGGGAGGATATATATATTAAGAGTTGGAGTGGCTTCATTTAGAAGAGCCAAATAGAAAGGTAGTTAGATTAAGCACAGTAAATGTTGTTGATACGAAGTATTGCAGAATTGTGTGACAAACAAATAAAAAACTACTCAGAACAATATCCATCATTTCCTAAGAAGTGGAGAATGCTCGTGTGTATTCTTTCATCTGTTATTATAGTTCATTAAATCCACAAACCATGAAAGTCACAAACCTCACTAGGATTCTTTGCGTATACATGCATAGAAGTTTACGTCGTGAAATTGCAGTGTCTTTTCATTCACTCACTCAATGATTATGATCGTAACCTCAAAGCTAACCGAGCGAAGTGTGTGGAGCTTGTTATTAAGGATTAGAATAGTTATTTGAATAAACCACATCATATGTAGCTAAAATATAACTAATAACGAAGTAATGAACGAGAAACTAAACTTTCTCCCTGGAAAAGTTACTTTCTCGTACTCGCTCACAGCCATTATAATGATACGGGTATTTTGTGCTATTATTTTATTGTACAATAAAATAATACCTAGTATAGTAGAACCAAGATTTAAGTAGGTCATACAAGTAATTGGGTTTCACTTTTAATATCATTTTTGTGCTCTAGTAATGGGGTTATTTTCAAATGAAAGTCTAAATGCTTCACGTGGTAAAATATCCGATTTACCAAATATAAACTTTATCACAAACATTACAAGTTACTGATATTACCTATGCAGATTGTTACTGGCTCATGAAGTATACAAAGAAGTTTCTCCTACTATTTATGTTGTATGTGTCTCGCTCAATCGTCTACATAAATCCGCCAGTCATATGTAATTACCTTTCTGAGAAAAAACAGTTAATCTATGTGTAGGACTATTGAAGCAAGAATTTATGCATTATTTATGATACCTAACGAAATCCGAGAGTTCATGAAATTACCTTCATACAAAAGCAAGAAACTATAAATAATATGTGTACTATGACCATTCGGAAAGAGTTTACGGTACGCTAAAATAAAATATCTTATTTTTATCCGAAATCCGATATTTAATGTAATTACTATCATAAGAATGCAAGGGAACCGTAAATAATATTATATGTTTGACTATTCGACAGGAGTTTCTACATTATCTTATTTTGTATCCTAATGATCTACGTCGTCTCGACAAATGCTGGTCCGGAGAAGTGAGGTTAGTATTTAATAACAGTGATAGTGTGACAGACTTTTCACATGTTATTAAGCTTTAATGGCACTCACATGAACTGCGTTTCCATCAGAAATGTCTGATTCCTTTTTACTCACTTAACACGTGAAATTCAAAGCAAAGTTTAACATGATGGTGCGGTGTGTGCAGCACGGGTGGGCATTTCCTACAGGCAGCTAGACGAAAGAGATAAACGTGTTTAGTGACTCTTTGCTTTTACTAAACTCAAAACGCCTACACACTGCAGGCGCAGTGACACAGCGAATATACAGAAGAAGAGCTATAATATACTTTATACTACATATAATACTTACTAGAAAATCTCAAGTATATAAGTATATTACTAGGAAGACTAGATGAAAGCTTTTCTCTGTAGGATGGATGTACTTGGAATGTTGGGATATATACGGGGGGAAGTGGGACACACTCACACAACACGGTTTGTCTCTATAGGGAAAGGCATAGATATTATTATACACAGAGTGCACAGAGCCGCAGCACAAAGAAAGTCTAACAGAGAGAGAGAGAAGGTTCGTTCCTAAAAACATTTTATACGAGGGAAAGCTGCTGCTGCTCGCCCACGCCAAACTCAAACACCGAATCAATTCTTTTACCCACCTTTCGTTGGGTCTCTTTTTCCTCTCCGCGTCCTATTCCGGACTTTCTTTGCGGAGTTTCGTTTAGTTAAGTCAGTCAATGCCTTCACTTCACACTGCCACTACTGCTATATTGTCAATGATGCATTTTACAGGTTTATCTGCACTACACAATCATCGAGCTCTAGGCTTTATACTGTCTGTGGTGAGTTTTTATATATTTATATTCTTATAAAACTTATAGTGGTATTATAACATTAGCTTCAGCTGAAAAGTGGTGTTTAAAGAGATTACCACGTTTCCTTTCCTCGGAAGCTTCAGCACACTAACGAAATTTTATTTTACTGCCCATCAGCAAAGTTATAAATAGCAAAGTCAAGTATAGTACAGATAGCAAAGGATCATAATCTACTTTTTGCTGCACAAGCCACAATTCATTCTTCTTCTGTAGGTAGAATTTTTTCATATTATATCTCCCAGCAGAGATGGTGTGGTATTGATCGAGTTTTTAGAATACAAACGATTGACAGTCGTGATGAAAGTTTCAATCTTTGAATCTAGTGGACAAACTTATGTCCCTTTTGTCTCTGTTTTATTCCCAACGAATGAATCGATAATAAATGTGGTGAGTCTGGCAAGTTATAAGTAGAATAGAGTAACCATACAATTTCTGAAATATTAGTAGGTATTAGGTATATACTGATGATGTTATGTCGGATTCTGGAAACTTAATGGGGTTACTATAAGGTGGTTGACTAGACTAGGTTTGTTAAGGGAATAAAACAAATAACAAATTCTGGGGATAACATTATGAAGCGTGAATTCCAAAAGATATCCAATTAGCATCACAAAGTGCATACCAATTCAATTTACTTCAATAGTGTACTAAAACGTAAGACTGGTTAAACATAAGACAAATTAATGCTCATATAATCAAATTATGTCTACTCTTGTCTCTGTTCAGCCTTGACTACACACGAATCTCGTCCAGAAGCTCGCAGTTCTCCAGATTATTAAGCCTTATTGCATTAGCCTTGAATTGAATAAGTAACCTATTATTACATATATGTACCATTCATTAACATTCCTCGCTACTAATGTAATTTACACTGAACTCATCTCATGCTGATTTTCATTGCAAAACCTGACTAACCGCTGTTAATCAAATTGCTCATTGCACTGCTTCATGTTGTGTAGAAGGTTTTGAATAGCTTTTATGATTTGAAGACCCTAAAGCTACTTACGTTAGTTATGTAATTAATTCTTCCACCGGTCCAAACATTATTGTCCTTACCGGGTTGGAATATTATTGCAAACTTATGTTACGCTTGGATTGTAGTGGTATTATTTTTTATTCCTGTAATACACTCTTGAACCCTTGAGCCTTGAACTACAGTATAAAACTTGAGACTACTTTGTAAAAAAATTTAAAGGAAAATGCTAATATAAATATCAAACGATTATTTCTAAATGAAAATATTTCTTTGCAATTAAATTATATAAGGCAGATATGTAAAAGAATTTTAAGGAAGAAAATCTTAGTTGATGAACTTACGTCTTGTGTAGGCGGATACAGTCACAAATGCTGCAAAGGACAATAAGAGCGAAGTTCGGAAGAAACCTGAAGGCGACATCATTTTGTTCTTAAATTGTGTTTGTCTTGACCTCTTTCTGCTGTTGAAATTATATAAAAGAAACAAACTTTTGCAACAGCAGTAACAACATTGAGTGAATGAAAGTAACTTTTAGCGAAGGTTACATTGGTTGCAGAAGCGGTCAAGTAAACCATAAAGAATGAAGTATATTTTTGCCATTATCTGATTATCTGTTTTTCTTTTTGACAGTTTAACCTCACGATAATGATAAAGTAAATATTATTTCTTATCAATTGAGTTTTTGTGTGGTCATCCTAGCGTCCTTTCTCGGCCACCATTGGACTGGCTATATAGTCTGATCTTAATTAATGCAGACAAAGTATTATATACGTATAAGTAGTGGAAAAACATTCTCGTCGAGGTAATTCACGTGTACTTACATAACAACTATTGGCATCTATGCAACTGTGTGTGTAGTGCGCGTTAAGCAGCTTCTTTACTAACGCACTATAATTTGCTTCCAACTTCATTTTTATACTGATACTATACATATCCACATAGGTGCACTGACATTAAAATCAAAACTGTAGTTGTATGGATAAACTCGCAAAATATAAAGAGGGAACTGTTGTAAAATTAAGTTTGTCAATGAATTTTTGTTTAAAATGAATACACATTTATTTACTAAAGACAAAAAATGGCATACCTATATGTAAGATAGTTTAGGTAATTTGTAATTAGGTATAATACAAAAAGCTTGTTAAAAAATATTTACCTTAAAATTCGTCCGGAGCTGTGAGCTGGACGAGTTACTCCGTCTTAATCAAGTTCGCAACTTGAAGCTATTAGATTATAAAGGCAAATTGAGACAATATTGTCCTGAACAAACGATTTGTAAGTGAACTAACTTAATTTAATTTCAAGCCAGCAATGTTTCACGATACTGGCACGATGCAGCTGCCAATATAGAAAGAGCGAATGATTCAATAGAATTGAGTATATATACAAATATCAACTAGCAGAAATCAGTAATCAACTATTTGTATGTTGCAGTGTAGTTTGAAGTTTGTTGAATGTAAGATATTTAATGTAAGAAGATACTAAGCATAAGAATAAGAATAAGAATCTATGTATCTCTGTATGGATGTTATATGTTTGTATTATAAGAACCTACCCAGTCACTGCACTGCACTGGTTTATAAACCATGCTATGTATGTACGTGATTTTTAAGTATAGAGAAAATGAACGTAAGACGACATAACACTAACGCTTGGAAGCAAGTAATTACTTTGACCTCGTTAAGTTTTATTTGATTGCCTATGACTGTATGTTTTAATAAGTGAAGTGTACATGCAGTAGTCACTATATGAAACAGATAACTCCTTATCTCCTATGAATATTGTTATTTTCTTGTATGAATGATGATGATACAGAAGCTAAATTCATTCTTGCCAAGTGTAGAAGAGGAAAACCCATCTTCTAATGTCTTTACTTAGTACAAACAAGTAGTTGGCTTTTATTTGATCGTGTTTTTACATAAATATATACACTTCAGATACATTCAGGCATATTGTGTATCGTCCCACAAAAAACTTGTATGGAAGAATTCAAGTCCTGTTTTCTGTAGTAGGAGTAGCCGTACTTGATATCTTCTTCTGATGATCACGAGAAGAAAATAAATATACAAACTTTGATTAATGAAGATTAAGCCTATGACGTACATAGACTTCTTTTTAAAAGTTATTACTGTTGTAGATTGCTCATTCATTAAAATAGGTTTGTTCATATTATAAGTTATATATCTTCATATTAAAACTAGATATAATATTACACATATATCTATGTTAAAAGCAGTTTTTGAATGCTTCGTAAATGCATTTACTGTAGCTCAGGCGTCAATACATTCTAGTTAGAGCGAATACAATTAAATTTCAATTTTAGAATGACTAATTGAGTTTTGTTGAAGATGTAGTAATTTAAAATCATAAAACATTGACGCGATAGAAAGAAATCTTTTATTTGTGAAATCTAATTACTACTTTGGGAATTTTTGAGTACATAGAATTGCTGCTGTAGTTCAAGGCTTAAAAAGAATTATATGGTTTAGTTCGTGTAAGTTTACATTTACGTTGTTTATGATGCATTTTTTGTGTGAGTAATATGAAAATTGTGTATAGTAATGTATAGAAACAACGTGAAAAGAATTATAGTCACAGTCACAATCGTATAATTATTTGCTCAGGAAAGTATACAGCTTTTTTGCATGTAGGTACAGGAGATGCAGGTACAGACACATATACTTTGTAAAAATTATAATATCTATGCGACGATACTAGGTAATACCAGGTAATACTAATGAAGTGAAATTTGTGTTTTGTCAATATAATTTTTAGTGAACTGTTTATGTCATATGTGGAAATATGTATTACTCACACTCAAAATATTAATTCTGGTTTGATATTAGTCAGAAACGTAAATGTACTACTACTGCCTATCTAGGCAAACAATCTAAATCTATGTATTATTATATTTTATACATTCTTTTCTTACGTATCTCTTTGAAATTAATACAATGGGTAAAATAATGAATTCCAGCTACTTAGAATTATTTACATAAAAAATGAATTGTTTTTGTGATACATTCATTCACTTACTCGCTAACAACCTCCTCAAGGCTACACAATTAACATTAAATTCTTTTAAAAATATTTTTGGGTCTTCGCAAAAATCAATCGCATACACATTTGTCCTCATAGCTCCCCTTTTTGTTAAGAAATAAATTAATTAATAAATTACCTTCCTACGTTTTTATATACATCAGTTATAGCAAGTAGATATAGAATACCATTTTGGCACACTCTTTAATTTACTGTTAACAATAACAAATAACAATATAAATTACTAGCTACATTAGTTCTAAGACCCTATAACTAGTTAAAAATGTCTTCTTCGCCTGCGTTCAGCAGCAACTCCAGCTTTTCTGCCGTATTGAGTTTCAAAATTTTCCTGCGTTTCCTCATAAGGAGGCACATATGGACTGGCTTTGTCTTCCTTTAACTTCCATTTTTTGATCAATTTTTTAATCATTTTCTTCTTGTTATTGATTAAGATTTTTAGCACCTCTGTATCATGCTTGTTATCTAAGGACAAAGGTGGCAAAGCGTCCTGTACCTTTCCTAAAGCTTCTCCTACGCTGAAACCTAAATTGTAGCCTTTCTCACCCGGTGTTTCTCCATCATCATAATGTTCTGGTTCTTCATGGTGTACATTATCTGAATTTATCAAATGGGGTGGCGGCACTGGTGCAGGAGGCCATCCAGATCCATGTTCACCACTATGTGGCTCATAATGATGATGAATATTTTTAATATCTTCGGTGATTCCTCTGTAGTGGTCATCTTCAGAATGGTAACCTGTGTTATCTCCTGCGTAGGAATTGTCGTAAGAAGGCCAACCCCATCCAGGATTATATATGGGAGCGATCGGAGGACTTTGCTGAGGAACAGCGTAATAAACAGGTATGTACACTGGTTTGGTGTGATGATGTTCATGGCTATGATGTTTCTTCTTCTTTTTCTTCGGAGTGTCTAAATATTTCAGTTTAAGAAACTTGAAAAGGAAAGGTACAAATATAATACCTATGGGGATAACTCCTAAAGCTAGCACAAGAAAAACGGGCATATATCTCATTGCTACGAGAGCTGTGAGCTTATTTTTTACAATTTCGTATAAGCTTCCTCCAAATACATCAACCGAAATATCATACGTTCCTGGTTGTATAGATCCCAGTTTGGAAGGATTAAAATTTTGCCACTTGTTTTTTAACTTCTTTTTCACTTTCTTCTTCAATTTTTTGATACCTTTGAGCACCGCTACCCCTTTCACCGCTGCCGCTGCCTTCGTTAGTAAAAGCGTTTTAGTTAAATCTTTGTTTTTGTCAACCTCCTTGGTGTAGTCTTCGTCCTTTTCCTCGTCCTCAGTAGTTTCACTTTTCTCCTCCTCATCATCATCATCCTCATCTTCAACATCAGCGATTGGACTGCTGGTCGTTTGATAATCGTCGTCGTTATATCGTGTCACTTCCGTAGCTTTTACCCGATTAGGTTGTTTAGTGAGAGGGTAATGCATAGGGGGCAATGTAGGTAAGTTGTAGGATTGATAATTAGTTTGTTGCTGCTGATTCGGTGGAGATGGAGGAATGAAAGTGAAGTTTTTATTGTTTATTAAATGTTGGAGTAGCGGGTACATTGCTGCCCAGAAGTGATCTCTGGGTGGAGGTGTAAATCCATACGGATTAGGAGTCGTATTTGGGGGAGGCGGCAAGAAATGTTGCGGGGTTTGATCCGGATATTGTTCTTTTAAGTGCGTCATTATGATAGCAAACGCAGCCAGATTTGCCATAACGTCTGTCTCGTCCAGTTGGTCCCATGGGTGGCTATCTAATCAAAATTCATTTTAAAAGGATGTCAATTTTTAAGAATTTGGCTGAATTTAATATAAACTGCAGATAATATTTACCCTTGGTTGGCGGAGTAGTCGTTGAAGACATGAAAGTGAGTATAACATGCTGCAATTTAGTAAGGATCTCTTGATTTTTTATTTTGGCTGCATACGACTCAGCAGCATCAGCAACAGGAACTGGAAATAAATAGTAAATGCGAATAAGTATATAGTACGATTAAGAAACAATCCCATACAAAAATTATACATGGAAGATCGTCTCCGATAATTAGATACGATGATGTTTAAAAAGATTACTACAGTCACAGTTTCTTGAAAAGTGAAAGAATCATACTAAGTTTTAATGTAATGGTTAACCTGAAGTAGATTTCGGTGTAGTAATTAACTGCAAATATTCCTGCAAATACTGTTGATAGTTTACATTGGGTTCATTATTTGCCTCTTCTGAAGAAGTCCCTTGCTTAAGTATGTAGCTGGGTATACTTGTCGTATTCCAAACAACATAATTCAGAGAAACGGGCTTTCTCCATTCCGTTGAAACGTCCGTAAGCCATGACGGAAAAACAGGACCCGACTTCTCGCTACTTACGCTAATGATTTCTCGGTCTGGACTCGCAGACGGTAATTCTTGCCAGTGAAATTGTTGTTCTCTTTCTGTGCGATTTTCTGTTCTCTCTTGTTTCCCAACCCCAGGATTCTGTGCTATGCTACTTTTTACTAAATCTTTTATCTGCGCTGGCAGCTCATTCAGATTTAAAACTGTGCCATCTTTGATGTCGTAATTATTGAGAATCCATGAAGGAATTTCTCTTTCATTTTGCAATTGAAGTTTTCCATTATGGAAATTCCATATTTTAAAAAGAATGACTTTATCTTTTGTGTTGGCAGTCTTGATTTTATATTTTAATTTGCTTGTCACCATTGGCCTTGGAGTGGTTGTGGTTGGTGTAAAAAGGAAACTTGGAAAAGATGAACCGGAACCTGACTCATAGCTTGTCCCAGTTGTGAGAGGCGTTTTTGTAGTAAAAAGAAAACTTGGTAAAGGTGTAGTAAAAAGAAAACTTGGTAAAGATGAGGGGTACTCTGCCTCAAGACTGTCATTTTCTACCACATCATCTTTAATATGACCTTGAGTTTCTACTGTTTTTTCTGTACTGGGCTTATCATCCTGTAAAATAGTTGCTGGTGTTGCATAATATGCAGAAGTCGAAAGATTAGAAATCGAATAATGATTTATGATCGGCTTGTACCAAATGTTTGTCGGAGCTCTTGTGCTTATCAGTTGAGTATTTATTGGCTTTTCACTGACAGAGGAATATAGAGCTTCAACAAAATCGTGAGCCGGGTCAATTTCAGTCGGGATATCAGTAGTGGGTGGAGGAGATGCAGTTGTAGTAGTGGTCGTCGTCGTTATCGGTTGTGTAACTTTTTGCTGGTATGTTTCTGGTCTAACTATTAAGGGTTTACTTGTAAATGTCGGTTTTGTGGGTGCCAAAGGTTCTGTTATTCCGGAAGATCCCCAATGTTGCGTGGTAATCTTTTCTTCTTTCTTCGTTTGTTCAACAATCAGTACTGGAATTCGTGTCCATGATGTTGTTCTATCATCAACAGGAGTAGGTTTTATTTCAAAAGTAGGAGATTTTGTAGTTGTGGTCATTATGGTTGTTGTTGTTTTTATTGTAACAGGTTTAAGAGTCGTAGGTCGGGCAGTAATGATACCGAGTGTGTTGGGTGTAGTGCTTGCTAGGGATGGTCTCGCAGTAATTTTCAAAGTAGTATTTCCTTTAGTGTAAATATAAAACGGGAGTGTAGTGGAAGACTTAAGTGTATTATAAGGCCAAGTAAGTTTTGCGAACTTCGGGACATTTGTCAAAGGAGCTGAGGTGAAATCGTCAACTTGATCTATCCACCCGTAAGGGTTAGCTTTCTCATCGTCTACGTAGTCGATGTGTGGGATTTTTTTGATTTCGTACGTGGTCGTTTTATTACGAATTTCCCATATAGTTTTTCCATCCTCTCCAAAGTTGTGAGAGCCAGAAACTTTAGCGTATAAATTAGGACGGGATAAGTTTGTATTTGTAGTGTTATTCTCTGGCTGTCTTATTATTTTTGTTCTATACGGGCTGATTCTGAGTGGGATTTCCGCTTTCGTCCATACAGTAGAAGGTATTTTCCTGACGTTATCTCTTAGCTCTACAACTTCTTCATTGTCCTTATTTGCAGTTTTGTTTTGATTCTCTGCTTCGACTATAGAAATATCAAATCCCAATTTCCAATCGCGTGACAACTTACTTCTTGTCTTTTCTTCTCCTTTGTTGTTCATATTATGTGTGTCATTTATAATGGACGGGGGCGTGATGGATATCCTCGATTGATCTCTATGACGTTTCTTTACTTTTGTTATAATGGCTTTGCTTGTCTCGTTGGTGGCCGCACGTATTGATGCTGGTGACTGTTTACCTGAACTTGAAATTAATGGAGTCTTTGGTGGTTGTATAATTATTTCTGTAATATTTTCATCAGATTTCCCCAAAACACTCTGAAAGAATTCATGACTCGGCCATGACCTAACGGTGGAAGTTGGCGGAGACAAAGTTACGGTGATTATTGACGCTTTGGTCCGACGGCTTCTGGGTGATGGCACGCGATGCTTGGAGGCAGGAAGTGTACCATTGTCGTTTGAAGAGAACTTGTCGACTGTCTCATAGGAACAGCTCTCGAGTACGATGGCCAACATAAAAATGCTAACGGATGTTAAGATGATTAGGATGTCTTTAAATAATCTCGGCTCCTAAAACAAAAACAGACATTTTAATTCTCACGGTTGACAATTTCAAACGAACTCATCGAGGAATCAAAAAGCAAATCTTTGGCACGCCCTACTGCTTCAGTTTTATACTTAAATACGAAGAATTGTATAAGAATAGTTGTATAGGTAAGTGTATATTACTTGGAATTATACATAATGCTCTGAGTGTTTAATTTTACTGACTTAGAACAAGGTATATTTACACCTTGCACATAGTATTCATTTGGAATAGCAGTTGATACGCATAAAATCCCTCAATGCGTGAAGTAAGATCAGATTGTGACCGCTGTACTTAGTCATAAAAAATTGCTGCACTTCCTAAGCATACCTTACATTACATAACATTACATGCATCATGGAAATATCAATCATTTCTAAAATATTCACTGTTCACTTTTAAGCCTTCTTTAAGCACGACTGTATACTTATAATTTTCCTATACCTAAATACCTATACCTTTTTGCTCAGTTTTGAAAAGAAATCCCATTTAAACAATAATCTATGTCATTGGAACAGGCTTTCAATTTTCAAATACTTTGTTCATGCTGAACATTTACATTTCCTACACGCTTTTTGCAGAGTCATTCGTCTAATGCACATATCGTCTGGCAGACGCAGACCCTGCACCGGTGGTCCAAGTCGAACTCTGCAGAAGTCACGTTTCTTTGAAATATTCTATAGAATTTGTATGTACAGTATGCAAGTATAAATTAAATTACCATAATGTGCATGTGCATGCTAATTTGTACATGACTGGTTTGCAGTACTATTGCAGTTTCTCATACAACACGAATACATAAGTCTGTTTTTTACACTCCGCAGTAGGTTATTACATACTCATTCATATATTTTGTAGATATAGGTACTTATTGTATAGAGTAATTATTTTCGTGTTCCTTCAATGTAACTAATTTTTTTGCCACACCCATTTAGGAAACCATTACTAGTCTGGCTGACAACTAACTTGCATTACTGACATGCATTTCAGTTTTCTTGTAAATATAACGTTTGCACAGCTTAGGTACAACAATAAAAGCAAATTATTAGTATCATCATTCATCAATGGAAATGATATATCATTGACATCTGAAATAATACATTGATCTTTGAACTTCGCATTACTCTAAGTACAGATAATAGTATGTAGTATTATAATATGCTTAGAAGGTAATGTTTAAAAAATGTCAATAACTTTCATGGAAAAAAAGATCAATTACTAACCTATAAATATTCTTAGAGCTGTAAATTATTACTGTTATATAAATCCTGTAACTCGTCCAAGTATGTAAGAAATGTTTTTGTGCATACAGATTGTGCTACTAATATTAAAGAACCCACGTGTATATCTAACAAAGACAAAATCTCACGTGTAAATATTTTATACTTGTTATGTGTTCAATACGTTAAATTCCGAATTGTTAAAATTGATATAAAAAATTGACTTCCGATGTTAGATATTCTACAGAAATTGGTTCAAAATCAATTTTGGTAGAAAATATTCTACATTTATAAACTAGGAAATTTTAATAAAACATTTAAAGGTTGTGCTTACCTTCTTCCAGGCTATTTTGTAATTCATTCTAAGAAAGTTGTTTAAAATTCTTCATTTTCAGAATTTTTATATCACTGTATTCACATTTTTTGCGGCTGTAACTTTTGTAGCGCTATTTGCTGTAGTTAATTCAATTTAAACAAAAATATTATACGAATTTATGTGTATTTTTTAAATGTATTTTTAAAATGTATAACATACCACAGAGTATTTCGCTTTAGAAGGTGAGTGAGAGTAGTGCAGATTATTGTTTGCACATTTCGCCTCCGCCGTTGAATGATATATAGGTAATCTCACTCTGTTATTCTGAAACTAGCCGAATGGCTATTCTGGTGATACGGTGGTGATGATAGCGATGTGTCTGCGATGCACACAAGTAAAATCCTTTGAGATGACCCAACTGTGATATCATATCGTGTCAGCTTGTAGAAGACAAGTAATTTACGGTTTCCTTAGGGTGAAATCTAAAACTGCGGAACCACACCGTTATTGGGCACACCAAGCCATTTCAACTAGGTCTTGTCTCAATCGTAGCATTCGTAGGTACGAGGAAATAGAAATAAAACGGCACACTCAAGCTAACTAACCTAGGTGTATTTAGATCTTCCGACCTATTACATCTTGACTGACAGAAATATTCTAAATAAATGCTAGTTTCGTAAAATCCCAACACTTTTCCTGACTTCAAGCTGAACTAAATAGCTTTAACACAATAACGAATTGGAAACAGTCGTGTGCATACAGTTCCATTTTAATTCACAAAAATATAAATTCACAAGTCATGAACATGGGATTCAAGATGCTCCACAATAACAAACAATTCCTTTCTACTAAGTTTCGTTTCTACAAAACTATAATAATAGACTTACTAAAACAGTTTTGTTTGCCTATTTAAAATTCTCAGATTTTTCTCAGCTTGCATTGTATCACTATTATGATTATTTCAGTAAAACCACAAGTCACCAACTGTTAAGTCTAGTCCCATACCTCAACTGAGTACAATTTAGCCGTAGAATTTCATGCTGTGTCTCATAAACTCTTTAATAATGAATAACAGCAATACGAAAGTCCTTGATTACTATTATTATTATCATTCAGTTCGAATCTCGAGAGAATGATGATGACTCTTGATATTGACTAACATCTTCGAATAGAATTGATAGGAATTAATGAATATCTAACAACTAACAATTCTTATTGTGTCTGCCATGTCATGTACAATATAACACGACAAGTATACTTATACTTGCTTATACCTATATAGGTGCAAAATGAATATTGTATACTGACTGGGTTTCTGTGTATATGATTTATACTTTGAATGCCAATGCAGGACTACGGACTACCAAATATGTCAGTAGGTAATACAAAATAAGCTCCTCTTTGTTTTGATAAGGTTCGATAAAGAATATTATTCTATTGTAGGACTTTAGCCGGAAGGCTTTTTAGAGTTTTGATGCTTTATCTACTCACACTGTGGATGACCATTAACGGTTTACTTATCAAACATTGTTGTAGTTGGAATTTGCCAGTCATTTATACCCGAGAGGTAATCGCTTCACACATTATTCACACATATAGCTCTTTATATATAGAAATTGCTATATGTAATTTTTTACGTGTGTTGCAGACGAAATTGAACATTGCATAGTATCCCACATAATACATTCAATGTTGCTTATTGTCCCAGAATTATTCGTGGTGTATCCTTATCCAGTTGTAGATAGAAGTTGCTGCCGACTCAAGATCAGTATTGGAACCAATATAAATCCAAATCCAAAGAAAGGAATTAATAAGAACAACAGTCCGCTTATGTAAGGTCCTAGCCACCAAGTCAGTGCTATTCCAAATGCCAACACAAATGCCAAAATAGTTACTGAAATCATTAATAGGACACCTGTTTGTATCTGACGAAGAATCGAAAAAACAGAATTTATAGTGGCCCAAAGAGTAGTATAAAGACTTTGCAATAAAAGAGCTGTAGATAAAATAAGATTAATTCCTTGTCGCCCAGTTTCAAGCAGTTGAGTGTTTTTGTCAATACTTCGATTGTATCTTGAGATCTTCACATTGGAAATATTTTTGTTATTTGTTTTGTCAATATTTCCGAGAAGTTCACTTTGATTTTTAGGGAAAGGAACACTAGGGTAAAATACTAATATAGAAAATAATGCACACAGACATAGGAAACGAATACACACTTTTAAATTCCACATTTCCTACATTCTTAGCCAAATTAATGGTTCTTTGAGAATTGCCGACTAATTGTACCGCTCTCACTTTAACTCGTATACTAAAAAGAGCTTTAAATCTTTCTATCAAGCATCTCTGTAAAGGAAATAATTTGTACATACAAATTACATTAAGCTGGTGAATGCAGGCAACAATAGATGTACATAGCTTGTTAGTGCAGTGTTTAAATAAAGAAGAAGTAAACATGATACCTGATATGATATGATACACGTATAAAATTGTACTGCAGTGCATACCTAAGTATTATTATTCGCCACTAAATTCTGTATAAATAACGCTGACACCGTGAAATCCGTAAACTTAATAATAAATACCAACAACATGTAATACTGTATGAGTTAAGGTAGCTGGTATTGCTTTTAAATTAACTTTTAAGTAATTTAGAAAGACACATCTTCAACATCTTATCTCATCTGTAGCAAAACGTTAGGTATGTCCGTTTTTACGTCACAAGTAGTAGAATTGACAAGCTTTGTTACATCTGCACGTACTCAACTGCACATCTTTCCGCGTTTGAACAAAATACTTACCTTAGGTTTAGTTGGTTGTCTGTAGAATGCATGTGGCTAAAGGTAGTTTAGCAATGAAACATCAAAAGACTAAATGTTGTGGTTGTGGCATCTTATATAAATAATATGATGATTGTTGCAATTACGTTGCGGCATAATTTAGTTTGTTCAAAGTTAGGAATTTACAATGAGATTGTTGTTGAAGCTATAGTGAGTCATCTTTATGATTGGGTAATATGATAAAATAATTACGTGGGTGACTCTTTGGAGGCCATTAACATTTGATGGCATGCATATTGCCGATAAGACGTACAGAGATTCAGGCGAACTCTTAAATTGCTCGAAGCGATTAAATTCATTGTACATACCGACTGATGTACAAAGATTGGTAATTAATGAATAATGAACAATGAACATCGTATCGTAGCTATGTAGCAGTGTAATGATGTAATATTTTATATGTAGGTGTAACGGTGTACCCGTGTAGGTGTATTGTGTACCTGTACGGATAGCACAAATATCGGTATACGTAAATATTATGTGTAAAATATTTGTGTGAAATTGTGATTCATGTAACACAAAAACAATGTGATTTGTTGTGTAATTTATATTATTTAGAATCTTAATTTGGTATTTGTTACACTCACGTAGTACATTAATTTGACAGTCTTGATAGTCCGTTTAATTACATTAGTAATAGTAGTTAAATTTGGCAGTGTTAGCTGTTCTAAGTAAGACTGTGTACTGATCCTATTACAAATTAAGGAAGCAATTGAATCTGGTTGCACGTTAATTTATACAGTTCAATTGTATGGTGTAATAAAACTAATGATTAAATAGAATAGAGGTCTACTTTGCAAAATGCCAAAAAAGTACCTAGGTAGGAAAAAGATGGTTAATACAAGGCTTGGTGAAATTCCAATCTACCATACCATGTATGAAGATAAAATTATTTAATAATGCACAATGAAATAGAAAAAATCAGATCATATACTCTAGCGATGAAAATATTGCTTTTGATTTTCTAATTCTCTAAAATGGTTTGATGGTACGTTTGTAGATATGTTAGGAAAAGTGCAATGAGCAATTAATGAGACTGCACTGGTACACTTTTATTAGAGATGAGATGAGACTTTTTACTATATTGCTTGTCCTTACTTCTTTTAGTACCTACAGCTATGTACAGGTTTCATATAAGTCAAATGTGCGTAATAAACGTATTACGTGTAGTATGATGTAGTGTACATAGTGTCCTAATATGTTCCATTCCATAATGTTCGTAGTTTCATTCTCCTTCTACACATTCTGATGTAGCTGAGCTGAATTTGGTTTGACCAGGTTGATTCATTGCAACCACCAAGGAAGCGCCATCGCAAAGGCGATGAATGTGACTACACTGTTAGTAAGTTTTGCCAACGTTCTTACAATACTCGCTAGATTCTTCCTACTAATTTTCTACAATAAATAATTTTGCTTATACACATTATGCTTGCTGAATGGTAGCGGAAGTCTATTTAACCTTAAAGTGTCATGTTTTCTATAACTGATGAATTTAGTGTTTCAGATTTTATACAAATCGAGAAATTATTCTGCATTACTTGATTTGCAATAAAAACGTCATTACTATTGAAATAGTGAGCTCTTTACTACTTTACAGGAAAGTCGTTATTTGCAAGTACAAATTTTCAGCAGAAACCGTCGAAGATTTTATTTCCTATCCTTAAACCGAAACCGAATATCTCTACTTCTATACATTGTGCTTTCAGCAGAAATCGTCAAAGATTTTATTTTCAAACGATGCCGTGTGACAACACGAGACCTGAATGTTAATGTATAAAAATGATAATATTTCAGATCACTATTTAAAAATTCGGTGTCAAGCAATAAAACAAGTTGTGGTCCTTTCCAGCAAAATTAAGTTATAAGCAAATTGAAGATGATGCGAACGAACGGTTTGGGTTATATATTAGGAAAACATAATATTCTGGAGTTGTACATACTTTTATTTGAAACAGAGTACAATAAACAAGTTACTGAGTGTAATAGAAAGCGGTAGAACAATAATAGTGTAGACAATTTAATTCCATGTAAACCGTAACCACTCCGAAAATATCTTTGCGTGCATAACGCACTATTACCATGTATCAAATGCAAGTCATTAAATATACTGTAACCCTGAAGTATGTACACATAACTATATAAATGCCTTTAGAAATCCTCATTAACTTATAATATGTTACCCAAGTCAAGAAATCTAGAGTTAGCCTGGCAATACGGTTGCCCTGGCTCTAGATTTCTTGACCCAAGTATTATGATTGTAGTATTTTAACAATTCAATTATTAACGTAGGTGTAATGTAGGTAAGTTGTTAAATCTTGCTAATTTTTACACCCGCATATTTACTAACTTATGTATACCTTTAGGCAAATTACACTACGTATTTAGGAATATAGGTACAATTGTTTGATTTATGCCACAAAAACGGGTTTATACAATACAGAACCGGCATAACGCACTAATTACGAGTTTATCTTATTTCCAGCCATTCTTCGTGCACTCTTAATTAAATAGGCACTAGATTAATTTGACAATGACAGACGCTTCTTTCAGGCTTAACGAATTCGCATCATACAAAATTAATAGATCCTTAATGTAACTTAGCTTTTTTAGAATAAAGCTTGAATTTACAACATAATTTATTACTAGCTATATTTATTAATGGCATCAAAAATGAGATCTATAATTTCATTGAATTCTTCATTCGCCAATTGAGATATTGCCGTGTTTAAATTGAGTCCTTCTTGTTTCCCTTTGGTTCGCTTTTTCCCAATGTTATTTTGTAGTATAATCAAAAGAGCTATGGGTATGATGATTCCTAGCACCCCCACAGCAATAATAGGTGGTCCCATTGAGTAAATTCCAAGTGCTATGCTAAGAATAGAAATTGACAAAACAAATAACAGGATCATCTTGGCTGTAAAAGAGAGAGTATTAACAGTCATATTAAAAGTCTGGACGAGTTGAGAAATTCCTAATTTCGTTCCGTTGAAAAATGTAGCTGGGACGATCAAACTCTCAGTCATTTCTTCGAAGATCTGCATAATTGCAGATTGTGGTGGTCTTGTGACACTTTCTACCGCATTTGTTGTAGCTGTTTCTTGAACTTCATCCATATTAATTAGATTAATTATCTCTGCTGGAATTTCATTCAACGAAGATTCAGAAGAATTCTTAGAAGCATTCATCACAATGGGGTTAGCAGTGCTTACTTTCTCTTGCATGCTCAATAAATGGAACTTGTTCAAATAATCAGGCAAAGGTTGCAGAGTGGTAGCTGAAGAAGACGATGGTGAGGCTGTTCCATATTCAGATTCCTTGGTGGTTTCTCCACTATTATTAAAATCCAAATTGTTATTGACAGGAGACATATCATTGTCATGCAAAAATATAGGTTTCTTGACACGGATAATAGAATTTTGAGATGATGATGAAGCATTTTTTATTGCAGGATTTAAAAGTAGATATATAGCTTCGGCAATTTGGCTCGCTGTAACGGGGTTCTTCTCTTTCTCATCGTCTTGAGAATTTGAATCTTCAGGCTGGTTCATAGAGGATAGTAATGTAATCAGGGAAGGAAAGGTTGTGGTGTTAGGTACAACTGTAGACAATGTCTTCTCAGGTGAAGTGGAATTTAAATCTAAAACGTGTATTTGAATCTGTGGGAGTTTTGTTGTTGATGTTGATGTCTTCTTGTGTGGCAGTGGCTCACGATCCTTAACATGAATTATTTTCTGAATGGTCGCTGCACTTGGAGTTTGCTGTACTGAATTTGAGTTGCTATTATAAACACTGTTGGGATTCATGTCGCTGTTACTGTTAGAATGTAAATCAGAATTTTCAGGGAACAGTGAATTTTCTGCGGAATCAACATTTATTGGAAACATTACCTTTTCATACTCTCCAACGAATGCACTTCTCTTATTACGAATTGATTTTGCATTGCTTGTAGTGGCAGTGGAAGAATCTGTTGGTATTATAGTGGTGCTTTCTGGAAATGGTGTAGTGTCATCATCGATGAAATCATTGTCAGTATTTGCATTGTTTGTGTTAACAACTTGATTCTCGTCTCGTTGTAAAACAGTTTCTGAAGTTGTTGGAGCATCACTTGGAGAATCATATTCGCGTACAAATAATCTTGCTCTTAATTTCTGTAACATATATTTAAGACGATCAAGTGTTTCCTCGGGCTCTGTTTGAACTCTAGCGTATGCCAAATGAACAATGGCGGATATTGAAGTTTTGAGTTCTCTTTGATTGTCACTCAAAGCTTCAGAGTAGTACCAGAGATCTTGTAGCTCGTTTAAGATCTCTTCCTGGTTAGGCGATGGATTCGTAAAGGGCATTGTAGTCTCTGTTGGATTAGATGAGACCGTTGTCGTATCAAACTCAGCTTCTAAGTCTTGCTCCACTATGTCGTACATTGTTGGAGTAGTCAAATCTGATATGTCATCCTTCAAATTGTATGTTGCCGTAGTCGAGTCTAATAAAGATTCTGTTGCAGTGTTCTGGTTTATGTTTGCATCTTCAGCTTTGTCTAAAAACAACACGCAAACTTTAGAATTTTAAGAAGAAAATGTTATTTCTTACATAATACATATGCAACAGTATCTATAGTCTATATCCACAGCATTTAATGGGTACTTTGAATTTATAAAACATTTTAATGTGTAGGTATATAATACAGATAAATTCATGATACAATGTTTTGTTGACATCATTGTGGTGTGGCTGTTTGAATAGTTTCAACGTGCATCTGAGACTAATATCAACGAAACAATTGTTTTTTGAACTTAATGCAAAACTATTTACGTTTCATAATAACGTATATTTATACTATTAGATGTAATACACTATATCTAAACCCTTTATTGAGACTTATCTCTCTAAACTTTTAAGATACTGTAAATTAAAACGTTTTACTTAACTTACATGTCACTACTTTGGTTTGCAAAAAAGTACGTAGAATAGACTCAGGACAAGATGGCAAATTTTAAATAAGCTGTGTCAATAAATGTAAATCTAATTACTGTATTTGAATGATTTTTACGAAAATGTTTATACTTATAATTTTACATGTACATATATTATATGTAAAATAATAGTTATACATATATAGATACAAAATACATGCATAATTGTTATTAAAGATTTAATTTATCAAGTTAATGCAAAATGAATTAGCCTTGGTTATAGTTATTGCACCAGATTAACAAGGCACATAGAGTCAGTATAATTTGTATATGAATCTATTTATATTCTTTGTAATAATTTTTCCAAGTATGAATGATAAAATAAACAGGCATTGTAGTAAATAATTAGGTGAGCTTGGTTTGAAAGTCATCACATCCAGACTTATTTCATGTCTCTCGATTTTAACTTTTGAGTGAAAATTGTGGTCCCAACCCATCCCACACGGACAAAAATTACTTTCAATGAAAAATTAATTGACTGCTTATCAAATGCCTGAACCTTTTATTATTAGTATAGAACAGTGCAGTATTTTTATTAAAGAAATCGATGCGATTATAGGTAATCCAACCCATGCATTAACTTTTATAGGAATTCCTTTGATTAAACGCAACGAAATTATATTTATAGCTCAACTTACCCATTATGTGGTCTTTGTTGTCTATAGGGATGCACAAACCCCCATTGAGCAGAAGAAAGACAATAAAAATATTTTTTAAGTTGTTCATGATTATGTTATGCAGCACACAAATGGATTACGCATATACCAAAGTATTTTAATATAGAGCCAACTAAGTGGCAATGTAAGTTAAAACAAAGTATGTGCACTATAGTAATCAGGTGTATTTATTTGCTATTGGAGCATTCACTTCACTTCTATACAGAGAAAAACTGCTTCTTCGAGATTCGATATCTCATGTAGTAATTGCAGATGGATGTCTTTTTTAAACGCTGACACGACTCTTCGTTATTAAGTAACACAGCACAATAATGTGAATTAAGGAATACAATATCTCATCAAT
Organism: Pogonognathellus flavescens; assembly: GCA_019776165.1. Lineage (NCBI taxonomy): Eukaryota > Metazoa > Arthropoda > Collembola > Entomobryomorpha > Tomoceridae > Pogonognathellus > Pogonognathellus flavescens. Next base: position 29,768 of record JABASD010000962.1, on the reverse strand, counting down.
GTAATCAATCAACATATACCTAAGCACGTTTTTCATTCAGTAATATTTCACGTACATCCTTTGTCACTAATCTTTTGTGCGTTAATAATTGTTATGAATAATAGCAAACCATAACTCTGCCGAGTTACTTCATTCAAACTTGAACTGTGAGATTCTAATCAATAACAATTTAATAATCGTTCTAATACATTTCAACTTTCCTATTGAACCATATGTAACAGGAATGTTATTGTCACTATGCACTTGAAGTTGTATTGATCATGCGAATTATTTTGTTTGTAACTATCACCATACCCTGATTTACAGATTATATGAATTGCTTTCTCATGAATATTAATATTTCATTTATAATGTATATAGCCGGGGAGATTTTGTTGTTGAGTGTTTCCAAGTGCAGGAATTGTCTTAAGAAGTAACACTGTCTAAAATGGTCTAGGAGCAACTGAAGTGACACTGTTCTTAGACACTGTTAAAATGTATTGGTAAACACAAAAGAACTAGTTGCTGTGGGCAAAAAGTGTTAAGCTACTAAATTTACACTTTTAGAACACATTCTTTTTGCAGGTAACTACATAAATTTATCACATTACTACATGCAACTGTTTCTCTCAAACAAGGTTTAACTTGGTTATTTAGGATCAACAATTTACACGTACTTATACGTACGTAGTAGGTATTGTTATCGATCTCATATACTTATTCTGCACTGTTACATTAAAAAACGTTAAAAAGAAAATTGCCGTAATGAAGTGCTGTCCTTTTTACATATACTACACAGATCTTGATGTATATGTAAATGTGTTGGTTAAGTATTTTGTGCTATTATGAACTTGAATGAATCAAGATCAGCGTAACGTGATGCTATTATTGGGCCAACTGTCATGTTACAGTGGAAAAGTAAATCTAATTCCTTGAGTAATTTTTCTCACATCACATTCTTCTGCTCATCTCACCTTTACAATGCAAAGTTAAACGGCTTGATGTATGCAACTTAGTCTGATGAATAGAAACATGTACTGCGAAATTGTTTCAAACACGAAAATGCTCAGCTAGGGGTAGAATCGTCTCTGCAATGTGTTTTTCTTTCGATACTTTGTTTTTATGGGACAATAAGTAAGTAGTAGTTTTATTTTGTTGTTGTTTAAAATCATATACAACCTTACATACCACTAGATGCACCATATGCTATGTAAGTAAAGCTTCTTCTTCTTCTTCTCTATTTTATTTTAAAACAGTATTGTAGTATATTTTACACTATAATATGGTACTTTTAGCAAAAGGTGGTTTTACAAATTTACAGATACTTCGGTAGATATCACATACTTGAACTAACTCTCTAAAACGACAAGTTGAAACTAAACCAAGAAAATTCGCCTGGATTATTTAATTCCACCCCTTGTGTTGCTTATTATTACATATAGAGGAAACAAGCAGGCTACATCCTTATGTGTTTATGTAATGCATCTTCAACAAACATAGTTTGCCAGCAGAGAACATTATATTCTTATAAAAATCCGTCGTTTGTTGTAAAGGAATTCCGGCGGAGAATGAACAGGGCATTGCACTATCTGAAGCAACTATAATGTACAGAAAGATATGGCATGGTCTGGATTTTCTTAGAATATGTTGTGCATACGCAAACACATCTACTACAACAACTAATCTCATATTATGTATTTTATATCTGAAGAATAGTAGAAGAAGGATGAGGAAGACTCCATAGTTTTAGTAGAGAAGCTCAAAGATTTCCTTCAATGTTTCCTATATATTATATACGTGAACATTCCTCAGGTGTACATGCAATCTAAAAATCCAAAACAATAAAACAAAAGCTGAACACACTGATATGCTCAGACAGGCAGGTACCCAATCTTAATACAGATACTTTTCAGTACAATAAGAAAATCCTAATGTACTCATCTCATACTATATCCAGTATTTTATATTGCATGGCTAGGTTCAAGTAGTAGGAGTAGAGTGAAGCAATATACGTGTACAAAGATTAAAAGACCCTTCTAGTGTAACGCTAAAAGGCTAACAATGTTGAATTGATGTTGGCTGATTGCGTTAAGTTCTCTTATTGCCTCGCAGGAATGAAAAACAATTTTATTAGTGAGTGAGTACGAAAGAGTGTGCACGGAACACAGAATCCGTGTTGTTCAGAGCAATAAACAATGCTGTACAATGCTTACAATGAAAGTATATTAATGTTCGCAGTTTTAAATGCAACACAAGCTCTAAAGAATGTTTTCGCCAATTTAATAAAAATATTACTCGACTGAAAAACAATGTTGCAGTAGTTTCCTTTCCTTATAGGATTGATACAATACTTGTTTAAAGTTTTTACTAGAGTTAAATGGAGGTACACACGGAAGGTTATGTAATGTTGTTTGCAATCTATACACTCTAGTAAAATATTTGTAGTGCTTAAGCATATAGTAGACATGCATGTCTATATATGCTTAAGCACTACAGGCATGCCTGTATTATTTAGTTGAAGATACGGATACTCTAGTAGTACAGTTGTATTTTTGTCTAAGCGTGGTAATGGATGAATTGAAGGTGTTATAGAATAACTATATGCACGCACTTGAGATCACAAATGTAATTACATAATAAGTAGCTGTAGACTTACCGAAATTAATTGTTACAACTTAAACCAGTATGACAGGTATTACCAGTCAAGGTAAATAGGTAGCTAGATTTAAAATGTCAGGTAAATAAATGATCTGAGACATGGAACGCAAAAAAACGTAAATCTAAACCGCAACATGTGGGGATATCGCAGATTATTTGCTAATGTGTTTGTTATTAGAGTGCACTTTGTCAATTTTACATATTTGAGATATTTGGGATATTTTACAGCTGCGGGACTAAATAGGAATACAACAGCATTTTATTCTAGACTATTTATCATATAGGTAATGTAGTGCAACACATAAAACAGCGTGTAAAAAGCAAGCGTAAAAAGTAACTTTTTTGGTTTGTGGTATAATATGGTAGTTGCGTTTTGTTTAGGAAATCGAATGTAAATTTCAAAATGTAGTGTGTGTTTGTTTGTCAACGGTTTTACACATAGAAATTATGAATTGTAAAGGGAAAGTACAAAAAAGGAAAGCAAGCAAAAAAGTATTTGCATCTGTCAGCATGTAAAGTAAATTCATTCTGTTTGTATCTAATGCTATTGCCATTACGTCTCACTGTCTCTCTGATGTAATTTGATTTTGTTCTTCTCTATGTACACAATCAACGGGTTCTATCATTCTGTACAAGTAAGTGTGATGATAATACATGAGAGGTGTAAGTATTTACATCGTACATCATTTGATTTTAATAGTTATCAACATTACGCCTGAGGACCTTCATTACGTCCTCTGAGAATTTACACTGTCAAATGTGAACACTCAAAGAATTAACAAGAATTCTTCTCTTCCTTTGATAGAATTGTCATTACGTATCGTCAGTCTAATTTGACTGGAGGTATTGACAATTGACGATGCTCTCAGCGATGTTTACAATCGACACGTCATTCAAAACTGAAATACGTTGATCTTCAAGTTCAAAGTATGAATCCCATCACATTACTGTATAACATTTGTCAGGTCTTTGTATAAGCAGTTAAGTGTTTTCGCCTTCTGCCCTCACCTAACATCTTCGTATTTTCATATCTGTAAATAACAAGTGCAATAACACTTACCTTTGATACCTAAAATCAAGTATAATATTTACTTACATGGACTATATTGCTCTTTTGGAATAGATTTTGTTTGTCTTTTTTTGAGCAGATGAATTAAACACTTTATATGTAGGAAGTATTTCTGTCCATGATAAAAGAAGCTATGCTATATGTAAATGTTTCTTTGGTATAGGTATGTATGCACATATATGGGTATAAGTATTTATTTATATTAACCTCTTGTTATTCATGCATTTACTATTATATTATCATCAAAAAAGTTCATATACCTAGATACTACTGTAGGTATTTATACATATATACCAACAATAGATTTATAATCTGATATCTCTATGCGTGCAATCTGTATGCATTTTAAAGTTGTTGATGGACCACCACCATATGAAGTTGTTTGTCAATGCCATAAGTCACAATAGAATCACTTTATAAAATGTTTGTAACAATTTTCTAGATATGTGTGTAAAGTAATGTTTATAACATTTCACTATGCAGGAGCTTTACATTACAGATTACACTTATGTTATGCATTATAACGTCCAAGGAACTCCATTGTATAAAGAAGCTTAGAAATAATTTGACATAAATAGCAAATGATGTCACAAAACCAGACCACTTCATTGTGAGCGTCTACACAATTTAACAGAAACTCAGTCGTGTTCTCCGTAGCAGTCCGTAGGTGTTCTAAATCCCTTTTTAAATAGACATATGAAAAATAAAACGCACCACAGATGTTTACAATGGAACTTTAACACAAGTTTTCTCACGTAACGTGCACTCCAGATTTGATATCGTGACTTCTTTTTATTAGGGCAATCAATTATGTTCACTGCGAGTGAAAATTCATCGTATTCATTATAATGGATTTCAATTATTCGAGATCATCCGTGATAATGATTGGCCATTTTTTAGTGCATTTAAATGTGTATACTCACCTCGGTTGATCTGCTACTAATACTCGTCTCGATTCTACCTCATAATTGTGAATTTGTGAATACATGAATTGATATTATCATGGTTTCGGATTCCTATGATAGCGGTGTATCAATCATAATCATATGATTAAAGTGTATGAGAGTATTACATCTTTCTTATATAAAATATTGTATAGGTATTACTGAACAAACGCGTATTACCAAAATAATTGTCATGTAACTAATTACAAGTTAAGGTAGCTTTCATTTGTATTTGATATAATTTATTAACAGTTGCATCATTATGTATACTGACAATTAGGGTACTTACAATTAACTAGGATTTTTAGCATACCTTTAAGGTATATAATAAATAGGTGTTAATAAAGAATTTTCATTATAGGCACAGATTTTCATATCATTACCGTTTAGCCTAATCTGGAATATAAAAATTTATGTTGTTAAATGATAATAATAGGTTCTTTTTATTTTGGTCGCTATTTTTGCTTCAGCATGTGGAATGCATTTAGAACTGTCAAATAAAAATAGATTGGATTGAACTTACAAAAATTATAATGTTCACGAATGAGAATTTTCTAATTCTTGCCGACACACAGAAAGGGTAATCTTCAATTTTTTACAATTTTTAATTAGTACTTAATGATACCTAGGTGTACAAACTACAAAGGAACAACTTACACTGATAAATAGCACCTGCTTATAAATACTAAAAACGTAAAAATTCATTCACAATTGTAACAAACTACTAAAACAGTTTTAAATTACTTAAAATAGCAACAAAGAATTTATTACTCAACATTAATATACATTTAAACTACATAACAACAATTAGTAATTAACTTGACTTACATTATACACCTCATTGGTCCCAATAAGCTTATTTTAACAGGCTTACCACTACATGTGAACACAGCCTAACTTTACAGTGCATTTAAGTAGAGTGTGTATACGTTTATGTAGTTTGGCAATTACTAAACACAAAGCATTCAAATGTAATTCTGCATATGAATAACCTGTGTGGTTGTCATCGCTTGTAGTTTTCCCAGACCCAGATATTTTACTGTGTTGTGGTGAATTGGGCTTATACAATGAAAAGCCTTAACTTTTAATTTAAACTGGCATTTTATTTGAGGTTAGTATACATAAATAGCCTTCATAAAAAATAATGCAGTGATTCTTCTATTCCTTAATGCTGCCACTACTGAACTACTCATCTCTATTCTAATAACACTGTAAATTTACGTTCTGTTCACTGTGAAGCATGTACTTTAGCATATGTACAAGTCGTAAAGTGATACCATAATATAAGCAATTTATTTTGGCTTGTTATTGTTTAGTTTATTGCCCTGATGGCTAAAGGAGTCTTGTCCCAGTCACACAATAAATAACACATAGGTGTATTTCTGTACGTATGTTTGCTATAGCCAACCAATAAGCCTATAAAAATGTCATTAAAATAAATAATGTCAACACGGTACAACACAACGTGGTAAAAAATTTACCGCTGCCTTATATTACAACAGGCGGTATATGTATTACCTGCAGATTTATCTAAACGGAAAGGAAAGAGGTTAAGTTAATTTTAAGTACTTAAAGTTTCGAAGTAGATAGTAAAATACGTTACTCTTACATAGAAAATATTTTATGTGGTACATATTTAATGTACGTGTAGATACGTAAGTAAAGGATTTATTAGTGGGTGAAATGGGAATGATGTATTTTTATGAATGTGAACAAATGTGATGTTGCTATTTGCTATGTGGCACAGTTATGTAAATATCGTCTCATTTGATGTGATGCTTTTGCTCTTAACTCATTCTTCGCCTTAGTATTCTCATTCTATCAAAGCATTTTTTATGTAAGGCTGCACAAAACTAAGCAAATGCAAAGAGGCGTAAAAAAATCATCTCTCCAAGCAGTAAATTCAATTGGACATAAATATAAAAGCTTGAAGATTCATAATAAGATTCACAAGGAAAGAAGTCCTATAGTATGTAAATTCAATGGTATTTGTATCGTCATCATGATTCCATTTCGCGTGTATAAAAGGTGACTGCATTATAATTCAACAGAAAATGTATTATGCACAAAGATTATAATTCGTAATTGAATTCAATCACCACCGAAGCGCTTATTGTTGCTTATTGCATTTAGTATTGCGTATCTACTTATACATGAAATGCATATACTGTCTCTATCTCCTCATATTAAGACCGAACCAAAGAGTTAACCTTATTTTTTCACCTGAATTGAGCTTCAATCATTTCTTACTGTAAAAACTCCTACATTAAAAATTATTGCGTGTATAAATTCTAAAGATGTTTTCAATTAAGTCAATAATATACGAAATTACATCTAATACTTTAACAGGTACGACTCACTCATTCTACTGTATTTCTTACGACTGTGCAAACATAATACTTAATTGGACTATGATTCTTTTCTTGAATTTTTCTCTTGTTTGATCTCACTGGACCTGAATAGCTTATGCAAAAGTTGAGTAAACAGTGAATATTCTTTTTGATTGTCACTCCTGTCATAACTAACCTTTTTAGTGTTTGGATTCGGTCTCTTGACAATGATGTTGTCTTTCCTTTGCTCAGCCTTATCTATTTGTTCCCACTTAGAGTGAAGCGTATCTAAATTTTCAACAGGGATCATTTTTTGTTGGAATTGATCTGTGAGTTGTAGGTCTGATTGTGATACATCTCTCTTTCTTCGTCCAGCACCCGCTGCCGCTCCAAGAAGTGATAACAACAAAGGTGTCGTTGTCATAAAACTAAGTAAACTTAAACCGATTCGGGGAATGATTTGAGAACGGAGGAAATCCATGAAGGGCATGTTTGTTAAGGAAACCATAGGAAAAGGATTAAGTAAAGAGCTTGTAGGATTTCTATAGTATACTGTTGTAGTTGGCGGAGTTGTTGTTGTCGGAGTGGTCAGTGTCAGTATAGGCTGTCCAGTCTGTTGTTTCACATATGGATTTTTTGGTCTGGAAGTAATTTTTTGAAAAGGTTGTCGCACATTTACTGGTCTCCTTGTTGTCGGTGTTTGCACTTGTCCCGGCCATAAAGGTCTTTTCGTGTTGTACACTCCGTTATATTTATTGCTTGATACAGGCACGGCTTTGTTTTCTGCTTCCACGGGTACTAATTGATAAGTGTTATACTTGTCGTCCGAAGATATTGGTTCAGCCTGTAATTCCTGTAAGTTGGGTTTAACGAATTTGTTTGGTAAAACTTTTTTAACGTGGGTATAAGGTCTTTTTCGTTTAGGTTTCTCGCTCTGGGGCTTTGCTTTGGTAGTTCTAGGCGGGGAAACAGAAGTGGAGTAATCTCTGTTCATTAACATATCTGAAGTTGTCATTGAACGATCTGTGCTGAAGGAAAGCATTCCGGACACCGTGTGATCAGAGGGAAGCTTCTGTGCAGATCCTTTGAAGTAGGATGATGATGAAGTTGAGATTCCTCCATTGACTGCGCTCCATGTGGTCAACCCTTTTGGCGTTGACGTTGAATGTGCGTCTGATTTGAGTTTATGCAAATTTGTATTGTCTTCTGTGTCGTTGTTTTCGTTATCGCTGTCATCACCTGCCCAGGCCGAAGGAGATGATAAGTCAAGACTCATTGCGGGAGTTATTCGCTTTGGACTTGTCGTCACACTGCTTTGTTTATCTCCATCTTCCTCACTGACTAATTCTTCTGTGTCTGCCTCGCTTGTTTCTTCCTCCTCTTGTTCCTGGGCATTGTTTTTGATTTTCTCGTTGTTTCCAGGTCTCTGTTTGTTCTTATTGTTCAAATCGTTATCTTTTTGGTCTTCATGCAAATACACGTCCTTTTCTGAAGAATTTTCCAGCGAATCGTCATTTTTGTCCAAGAGATGGGAAGAGATGGATGTGAGAGATTGAAACAAATGTCCTTCGTCCTCATTATCGTTATTATCAATGTCCCCCTCGTCCGACATCTGAATTGGCCCATCTTTGTCCCATTTTGTTAAGCGGCGATGGTTTCGCTGTTTGTCAAGAGGAGAAGAGTCAATGGTCCGTCCAAACGTCAAGTCTGTCTTTGTACTGTGAACAGTCAAAACAGATTCTAATTTTAGCAATCAATGCTCTATTGTTTCTTTACATTATAAATATGGTACTAATCCTAATTGCAATTGTAATTAGGATTACGCATGCAGGTATACAAAATGATAGGTGGGTAATTGTCTTCTATATATTATTGCTTTATAATGGTATTTCATATGTATAATGTATAAATACCTATATATGTAAAAAACCGATTCCCCTGTATTGACTACCACACCAAAGGTAATATACCCTGAAACCGTGAAACCTAAATCACATGCCCAAAAGTTGCAACTATGAATGTATCACCTGTTGAGTGTTTGTGTTTATTCCCTAAACAATCCCATTATGGGGTCCCACTATATTAAATACCTTATACCCGATTACCAATCAACCCCCTATAAATTACCATTAGCCATTCCCATGAAATTAACCCTTTAGTTCCTTCCCTTTAGCCCAGTCTAATGTTTTTCTGTACATATTTGGTAGTTCTCGTATCATCACATTGGAATAAACTTTCCCATTAAAGAAATCGCTATGAATTTGCCATAGAATTATTTAGCGTGGAATTTGTGAGGGTTAATAATTGATTATTGCTATTGATCTCTCTTCTTGCTACCGGGACTCTTGTATGGCCAAGTAAAATGGGAAACCATATAGGAAACAATGCAGCTGAAGAGTATGATTCCTCAGCAGCTTGAATAGCAGCAGCCAATTTTTTCTTCGACATTTGTTCAATTATTGAATTACTCGGTCGTTTGATTTTCTTTATCCCGACAATGAGATTCGCATCTTGACCGGTTGGCTTGAATATCTCGAATTTGTTTGGATGCAATGAGGACGTTGAGTGATTGTCGTGGTTATAGTTATAGTAGTTCTTTCTATTATTGTCTACAGGTTCATTGTCATTGTTCATGTAATTTTGCTGGTGTATTTGTTGCAGTTGAAACTTTTCATTGTTTGCTATTGCAGCAGACAAAGCTGACGAAGGGAAAGAGTTGGAGGAGTAATGCATTGGTCTGAATGGAAAACTATGCGGTGGTGGCAGTGGTGCTGTTGGAGTTGGCTGTTGTTGCTGACGCATAGGGAAGAGTGTATGGGATGATGATGGAGTCGTGGTCGAGATACTCCATTCATTAGACAAGACATTTTTTAAGAAATTCTTAAGCAACGGTACATCTTGTGGCTCCCCATTTTCAAATTGTCTATTGTTGTCACTACTGCTGCTATTACCATTACTATTACTGGCATCAACGCTACTGTTACTGCTGCTGGTATTATTCACACTTGGAAAAGTAGGTGATGACTGGGTAATCACTTCAACTTTGATCCACTTTGCCTCCTGTCCCTCTTCTTTGCCTTTTGTAGCAGAAGAATTGCTCACTGTAGTAGCCAGCCTAGAAACTGGCGTAGTGCTCATTGAAGACGAAGACTCATTTGTGTATGTGCTAGTTTCCATTTTAGCCATTCTTCCGGAAACAGTATTAACTTTTAATTCTTTATTTGCTTTCTTTGAAAATTCTATTAGTGATTCTTCTGTAGGCAGATGTTCATTTGATTTGTTCGTCTCGTGCAAATCTCTTTTCCTTCTTCTACGCCCGGTTGCAACGAGCGGAACCCAATAAGGCCAAGTTGCTGCAGCTCCTGCAGCTAAAGTAGGGATTGCACTAAAACCTAAAGCTGTGAGCAATTTTCTTACTCTTGTATTAAGATCTGTTCCATCATCAGGGAATCCCCCAGGTGGGATTTTAATCCCGAACTTTGAGAATGCTGGTGGCTTCTTTGTAATTGTAATAACGGATGGGGAAGTTGATGTGAAGAGATTTGTTTCATTGCTACCACCACTCTCGGTATTATTGATTTCACCATTCAGCAGTGTGGTAATCGCGATTTGCATTTGAGATTCGGTAGAATGCTGATGCGTGGTATTAGAAACTTCGCTGTGGTTAGTACTATTACCATTATCATCATTTACGAATAATATTCTATCAAACTTTATCGAATCAGGGGATATATTATTTTGTAACGCCAAATGATGATTACTGGTTTCATCTGTTTCCATCATAGAGTCAGGATCAGAATCCGGAAAGGGTTCTCCATCAGGAAAATCCGTCTCATCATAATTTAAAATGGATGTTATCTCTGCATTATTCTTTTGCGAATTGGGATTGTTACTTGGCATTTTATTTTTTGGCTTGTAAGGGATAATAGGTTTTGGTGGGGGTTGGTTCTTGAAAATCCAACTTAGCTGAGCTAATTCAGGTGGTAAAGGATTCTCCGTGGTTGTCGTAGTCGTACTAGTATACTTTTTATTAACGCTGGCTAAATATGCGAGAATGTCCTCTCTGTCTTTAATATTAGGATTTGACACATGATGGAAAAGTGCGGAAGGTGTACTTGAAATTGGTCTCTTGGTCGTTGCTCCTCGGCTGGGATCAGAAATGAAACTTGATGAGAAATCTAATTGAGATTGTGGTTTGTCCGTAACACCTTTGTCATACTCGACAGGAGTGTACGCGCTAATGTCCCCAGGTAATAAATCTAAAATGTTCACTTTGTTTGCATTGCTATTGTGATTAGTGTTTGTTGCGGCTGTGGCTGCTAACAAGTGAGGTGGCAGCGGTGCCAGTGTGGTTGTTGTTGTTGTGGGTTTCAAAATATCATAAAGACTTTCCTGATGGTCATGATTGACCACAGATTGAAACGGCCACTTGGGAATAGAACTTTCTGTTGCCGCAAGTCCTATTTTATTTGTAATAAGTGAAGATGGAGGTTGATGATTGTTTACAGAAGAGTCATCGTGGCTGATATCATCAGCATTCACATTTTCCAATAACAATGGCTTCATTGCGAAAGGAGCTGGGATTTTTAATTTCCCTTGTTGATGTTGATTTTTATTATTATTGTTATTATTATTTCCGTTGAAATTGAGAACGAAGATGTTAATAACATTCGTTTTGGTTGTAGCATTAATGCTCGTCGGAGCAGATCCATTAGCCACTAGGTGATGAAGAGCTTGGTGAAATTGTAAGTTAGGATGGTGAAGATTAAGGAATCCTGCACCGGTCAGAGGGAAACCATCAGGAGTTTGTTCTGAGATATCAGAATCAGAAGAAGATGTATGTTGTGTACCATTGTATTTATTGTAACTGTTGTAGGCGGAAGGATGAAGAAGATGAAGAGGATTCGCATCACTGTTGCTGCTACTACTATAGTGGTCATCATATTGAGGTACATGTAATGCAGCAGCAATCTTTTGTGCTGCTGAGCTAACAGCGGGATCAGATAAGGCAGCATCGAGCAGTTGCTTCACTTGAGGGCTTTTCAGGAAGAGAATTTTCTGTCGATCGTCATCACCTCCGCCGTTCCCATTTGTCTTTGGGTTTGTATTAGGTGTAATTACAATATTTACTACTTCGGCTCCACTACGAGGATCTTTCATTGCCCCACCATTAGATGATAGTAAAAGACTCATCAGTTTTTTCAGGTCAGTCGCAGTTTGCTGTGGGTCTGAAATTTTCATACGTGCATTCGTTTGCTTCGTCATAACTTTTTCTGTGTCATTCCCTGAATTTGCTTGAAAATCATGTGTGCTATTTTCTTTTTTGTAGTTAATTCCTTCTAAAGAAGGCTCGTCAGATTCCTCTGACTCTGATTTTTGACTAAACTTGTCTAAGGCTATTAATAAGTCGTGAAGCAGAACTTTAGATGTTGCGTCGGAAGAAGATGTATAACTATTTTCAAATTTACCATCATTTCTACTTCTGGCCATTTTCCTATCAGGAGAAGATTGTGTAGAGTTAACATTAGACTTGTTGTTGGCTAAATCGAAGAGATTTCTTGATGACTCAGACCATGTACTAAATGGTGGCAAATTGTCATCGTCGTCTGTTGGATCCTGCATCTGCACTTGCAGATGATGCTTTAAATGGTGGTTTAGTTTTTCCTCTATTTGCTCTTCTACATCTTTTTCATCTTTGTCTCCAACTTTATCACCGCCATAAGGTTGAGGGATTAGTATTTCCACATCTGCTTCTTTTTCCTGCATTGTTGGTGTTGACATTCCCATCAGTTTTTGGTTAGGATTGTTGTAAGGATTGTTGTAGTGGCCATAGCCATTCAATTTGTTGTTGTCATTGTGACTTGGCTCTTCTGCCTTGTCGTTTGAGAACAGTGATAAAAACTGCAATAAATCCTCAGAGGTCGGGGAGGAATCGCGAGAATTTAGCTTCCAAGAGGCGTTCATGCGGTGAATGCTATTTGAGTGTAAATGGTAGCCGGATACACCAGCTTCAGAATATGAATCTTCGTGTGCATTTTCCTCACCGTAACGGCCTGTCACATCCACATCGGACAAAACTACAGAGAACGATCGTAATTCTATGGGTTTATCTCTGCCTCGACGATTTTCTCTATGTACATCGTTGTCTTGGAAGGCTGTGTTATGTGAGTCAGGTATTTTTTTAAGTGCCACTCTCTCGTTGTAATAATTAGTATGGTAATTATTGTTACTACTTGTGGGTGTATGCGCTTGATGGTCGTAGTTATGGGGTTGAGAACCTTGTAAAGTTAAAGATAAACTACCGTCACGCCGAATTTTATACCTGCTGTGATCGTTGCCTCCAGATTGAGATGAGGACGGAAGTCGAGCTGAAGCCTGCCACATTCCGTCATCTGTCCTCGAATGAACTATCCGCCGTGCTCCTGTAAAAGTTCCCGGAAGGGCAACGGACACAACCTCGGAAGTGCTAGGACTTGGACTCGGAATCGGCACGGCTGACTCTGGTGCTAAAAAAATTATTCGAAAGATGCATATGTAAATGACAACATACTATAGTAAATACATTACTTGTACCCATCTATGCAACTTACTAATTATCAGGATAATCACAATATATATGTCCTGTGTGTGCTGTTTGACATAACAGCAATTATTATAGTTGTTTGCCTTGTTTTGCCTGCATGCATGCTACTTGCAGTTTGTACGTATGGCAGAAGATTCAAATAAGTAATAGTATTATTGTAAGTACATAAAATGTACCTACGCAATAAGTGCATTTAATTTTTAAACAACTGTATGATTTGATCTGCACTGTATTTCTGAATTACTACCTACTCATTTTACATACCTAATGGTATTAAATAGAGAGTGCCTAGTACGACCTTTTAATATTATTGTACTTTTAAAAATTTGACATCAAAAATAATAAGGGTAGGTCACTGTCTGGCAACGGTGTTTTGCATGGCTTATGTATCTTAAATACCGTCCATCACCTTTGTTTGATCTGTTGTCTCCAAAATTAAATTACTGTCTCATTGACAAAATAAAAAGTATTTGCTAGAAGGAATTCTACATTTTATAATTTTATAAGTAATTTGCATATTCACAAAAAAGTATTTTTGGATACACTTGATCGAGCTTGGTCTTCTTAAACTGTCTCTTTACTTTCAACACAAATCCTCACTAACTACATTAAAACGCAACCCAAAGAGTACCGTACATAGAACACACCTCAACCATAGTGAGAATATACATCACTTGCACGCACAACCACATTCAATGAAGCTTTACCTATTATACTTATATACTAGTTATACTTATTACCCCTTTTAAGCAAAACCTCATGAATACACATGGTTTGGCTTGAAGTGCTTAATAAAATTAAATGCAAAGAATGAATACACTTACAATTTGCTGGTTTCGCATAAGTAAGAGTTACACAGTAAAAAATGTAGTAAAAAAGTGTTGCTTTCCGATGATCTCGTAGCTGCAGCATAATGGCTTCTCAGTCAATTTTTAACAAGCAATAAATCAACAAAACGTTTTTAGTAGTAGTTGTCAATGCGAAATGCAACCCAAACTCGATGTTTTCAATTCATAGAGGAATCTTATCACTTTTTTTACAATAATTTCACTTTTTCTCTATGTCCACTGACTAAATCCACATCATATCACAAAACCAGTTATCACAACCAATGAAAAATATTTTCTATTCTCATTTGCAATTAAACTGAATTACAAAAGGCAAAAAATATTATGCCGAGTTTTTACTACCTAAAAATATATTAGGCGAAAGTAGTAAGTTACACACAGTAAGGTGTTGACTGTCGCCTGTCAGTTTCCTCAATAGCAGAGCCGAAGAGGATGTAAAGTTTGAGAAGCAGCCGCTTTTGCTTGTTACTTCCAGTCACATATATACCGAGCAGCTAAAGAACAACTAAAGGATAGTCTCAAGAAGCCTCACACACTTATATAACTTTGTGCAGGTGAGGATACTCTCCGTGTACTTCCTTCGATGCTCATCTAACGGCAATAAACTACCAGCAAGGAGTTTTTCTGGGCCAAAAGGAGTCAAAGTCAGAAGGAGAGAATACACAACACGATCATATTAGAAACGTAATCAAGGGACTACCACCACAGCTTAAAATACTCCTTACACAGCGTCTTGTAACACGAATCTCACATTCAGTTTAATGCTTTGGCCAGGTACATCGTCTCCATTGCTTGTGCATACAAAATAGAATTCATTCACGGTATTATTGTAATCTGTCGACAATTTCTCTCACCAAATTGATGTTGCAGTTAGTGTATGGGGATGTACGATGAAGAAACTTCATTACGTCCTTTGTATTACTTAGGGTAAGTAAAGTAAGTATTTTATTTGTACCTTATAGAAGGAATACAATATTGTTACAGTAGGTAGGCACATGCACTTAGGTATTTATTTAAGAAAGAGTTGTAATAATACGATTTCCAATTTACTGTTTAATATGCTTGACTGGTTATTCACAATTAATATTATTTATGTCTCTATTCTGCCTACATATGGAATTGATGTGCAAGAGATGATGTGCTATATACTATGTTTCATTTGAGAATAATTTTTTTATTTTACTTAAATTACTTATTGTACAGAGTGTAACCTACAAGGGATTTGTACTATGAACTTGATTGTGTTCGTTTATAGTATAGTAAAATATTCAATGTTAATAGTTTGAGGAATGTACGCAAACGACCCTAGCATTAACTGTACGGTTGTTGACATTCGTTTGTTCTTCTTTTTAGACAAATTACACTTCTTATTAATGTTCCATGTCATATAATGCTCAAACCTTTGTGATAATAGAGATATTGCAAATGTTGTGGTATTTTTCAACAAAAAGTACATGCTGTGCAATACGCAACATCCTTTAAATAGAACTGCAGATCTGTGTAATGTAAGTAGACAAAATGACAGATGTATTTTTAACGATACAAACCATGTGTATTACTATAGGGTACTCACTTAATTGTGGTTTCCGTGTATCGTATGTATACTACAAGCATTCTTTGGGCATTATATTTTAAGTTAACCTACTGAGGAACAGACGAAGCCTACAAATCAAATTCACTTACTAAAATAGCAAGGATGCTGATCTTGTCTTGTCTTTTGATGCAAAAAATCTATCGTGAGTTGGTTGGCTTCAGATGTATGATCACGCTCATAGAGGATTTGCTTTTGATGTGTGAAGCTCATAATATAACGGTACACGGTCATTGTAATTCAGTCATTGTAAAAAATTTAACCGTGCAAAACCTAATATTAATAAATAAACATACTAGTAGTATTACATAGCTGTACTTGTACTTCCACTGAGGCATTGATGGAGTTCTAATAACATTTGTTATAGATAAGTACATATTACACTTATAAATACATACCAACTTTAATAAGTATATAGCTAATACTGCATTAACAATAAATATGCAAGTACTTGAGCATTTGAGTAGTTAGCTTAATACTCACGTACATTATAGTTATCAATTTAAATCCACACTTATATTTAAGTCTCACTGATGCACAATAGTAGTACAGCATGATACATTTTAATAAAATAGCGCGTGTGCCTTTTATTATCATTATTAACATAAATTCCTTTTCCTGTATAATTACACAGTAATAGACATAGACTAAAACAAATTATAGGGATATCGCACAATCTGTTGTTTAATGTTGTCACATGAATGTTTTTAATGTATGTATCTGGAATCAGTTGTATCTTGATTACATTTTGCGTCCCATGTATCTGCACATTATAATATTATGCTGTCTAATTAGAGATGAAGGGTCGTTCATACATAAAAAACTCAATAAGACGACGCTATGCGCTAAGTAGCTTAATTTATGTACATAGATGAAAACATAGAAATCGCATGTTATCTATTGTATACAGAGAGACACATGACACATTGACACATGTCTACCTTGTACCTTGTAATGAAATGCAAACTAAAGTGCATAATCATTCTGTTGGACGCATTAAAAGCCTTTAATGCGTATAGTGCATTGCAGTTGCGTTCTTTTCGTTATCTAAATACCTTTACATGTGTTAAACTGCATCATAGAAGATTAACAGTTCTTACGTTGTGAATTGCAAGTAATAATACAAAGATAAAGACAATAATATAAGAATGTAAGCTAACATAAAGATGAGTCAAATGGTTTTGGCATTTATTTCCGGCCCGTTTGTACGTCGTAAACATAAGCAAAGCAGCAAGCAAAGCGGTATAAGCAAACTACATATCTTGATAAGTAGTAGCTAGTAGAGGCGTAAAAATCGCAGATTTTGTTACACACGTGTATATACTAGTATCTTATACGTGTGTAACGTAAACTATTATAATGTTACATGCTATTATAACATGTAACTTGTTTGTACTCCCAAAATTACAAGATCTATAATTCCTTCTAATAAAAAATTATTTTGGGACTTGTTCTAACTACAAGATATTGGAGTAATCTACATCTTTATTTCTACAGATAAAATATTCAAAAGTACAATAATGATTAAAGGCCGCACTCGCCGCACTACGGCACTACGTGTTCTCTTCACTTAATTTAATACCGTAGGTAATGTAAAAATTCGTAATAATTCTGAGAGTTTCAGACAGATCACGACAAAATGAAGTTCTTATCTGCTCTGATCTATTCTACTGACAAAATATTCAAAAACGTCTCTCTCTGCATAAAATTAGTAATAATTCTGAGATTTTTTATACATTTTTTGCTGCACTAGTTAAAATTATTTCTTTTACTGCTTAAAAGTTGTATATTCACTTACTACGACATATAGAACAGCACAAATAGATAGACTCAGAAAGTATTCCAGAAAATTAGTAGTAATTTGCACCATAGTAATGCAGCTAGTATGCCACAAAAGTCCTGAAATGTTGCATGCCCATATAAACTTTTTAGCAGCAGAGTCAGTTGTGTCAATTGCGAGTCCAAGTTCTATATAGTATATCCGAAATTGTGCCCCTTCTCTTGCCCTTCTCGGAACGTTTACAGGAACCTATAACGGATAGTACATTCAAAACAAGTTTTAATTTTGAATGATATGCCCTCGAAATTATAGCCCTACCCTACTCTGCACTCTGTATAAAATATAATTACCCAGACAGGGTAGGGTACCCATTTGACGTCTCTGGCAGCTAGAGGTAGCAAAACGTGCAAACTTACAAACTGTAATATTGCAGTCGCATAGTCAAACTTATTTTATGCACAAATACGTGCAACCTAAGTACTAACTAGTTTGTTTAGTGCGTAGGGTTGTTTTGCTTAAGTTTGATTAACGCTGTAGTTTAATAGTTTCACAAATTGCATTTACTGTGAGATAAAATGAAGCTGAAAAGAGTAAAATATAATTCCTTAATCTATTCAAACTTATCAGTACGAAACTTGCCAATTCATTCTATTCATTCATTCAAGTCTATAGGTAGGTAATACATACAAACATGAAGATGTTTATTTAGATCCTTATATAGAAAACTACACATACCTTCTAAATTTATGTTGTTATGTTGCGCTCACTTACGTTAAGTGTTGAACGAGAATCAATTGTCATAATACGTCTCTGTGGATTTTGAGCTAGATAAACACAGGTAAATACACATACCATGACGCTTACTTAGATAGGTGAACAATTATGCTTCCTACACGTACCAAAGTTATTTTGAAAATACCATGTTATTTTATTTAGGATATATTTAATAGAAATTAAACTGCAGGTTTATTATATACATATATATACAAATGTAGGTATATAAATACAAATTCCTCTGAATGGTTGTTATATACAAAGTCGGTTCATTCTGTAATCATATTTGTATTGCATGGGAACACCTTGCTGTCTGTTCTAATTACCCTGAAGAATAGGAAAAGGGATGAGAAAATATCTAATTTCATTCAGACTTATTATGAGCTGTAAAGATTCACAAGCAAACGGCATCACTTTGGAGAATGTGTGTCAGATAAAGATGGGACAGGATGATGACGATAATGATGGCATGAATTCCGATATGAGCGTCTTCGCGTGTACAAGTAGATCAACACACACACAATATGGCTCTCGTGGATTACTTTTACAACTATTAACTCGGGAGTGAAGATTATGACAGCATTTTATAGATACTATCGTTGTAATTCAGGTAGTGATATTTCATTTAGTAAAATTACGTCCTTAAACTTCAGATGATACTAAGTACAACATAACGCACAACACACGTGGAGTAGTACCTATCCTACTGTTTTATGTTTATCATGTAACACATTAAGATGCAGTTTCCTATAATTAAAGTATCTTAATTCGTTTGTTTATACTATGTATTGAAGGATGTAGTCGTCATCATTTATTAAAATAAGTCAGCCTGTGAATGTGCGAAGTATGTTTCTAATGAGTTTTATCATAAGTGTGGTAAGTCAGACGGACTGTTTTATGCAATACAATGAATGAATGGGTGATAGTAATATTATGTATAGGTACCTGTTAGAGCTTTTTGTCAAGCCTTGCATAGTCTGGGATGACAAATTGAGTTTAGATTTCGATGAATGGAGATGTTACAGAGGACTCGAGGCAATTGTATGTATACATAAAAGTACATAACAATCACATTTGGTCATTTTTGAATATAAAAAATCAGAGACACGAAATACGGATTAGGTATACAAAGGAAATGTCTTACTTATTGTTACTCAGAAAATGCGTTATTTAGAGCCGCATTTACATTTACTCAATAACCACATTTGTTTGCCTATTAGGGTTTGCAAAATGCTTTGTCAAAGCTGTGAAACGATAATGACATTGAATAATGGCTTCCATTCATTATATTTTAGAAATAACGATGACTACACCACTATCCCTAACGCATCTAAAGCATCTCCCGTTAAAAATTTCAGTTAACGCATTGATAAAGGTTATTACACGTACAATACTACACTATGGTCACAGTTTTTAACCCAACTGTAACACAACCACTCATATCAACAACCAACTGTATTATGTAAAAACAACGTAAATTCATAATATGAAATGTGTCAATACAATTAATATTACTTATGTTATTCATGACCAGATTCTGTGCTTCAAAAACTGAATTGAATAGGTTTGATTACCCACATCCCTAAGATCCCTAAGAGAGATACTTTGTAAATATGCTGTATGAATACAGATACCTAATTTATTTTATCAGAACAGAACAACTATTTGCTGCAATTGAGTTAAAATAAGTACATCAAGTTGACTAACAGGATTGAATTGGTTGCAGATCAATTAGTTAGATATTACTGTAATATGTATTAAAAGTAAACTAATTTAATATTTACCTAAAAACTTGCGTGATAGACATATACATTGACACAAAGTTTAATTGTGTAAGTACTTCATATGATTCACTTTTATAGGCAGTAATTGCTAAAATATTGTGTAATACGATTACATGTAATTTATACCGCTCTACTTTAATAAATAGATTATGATGACCGTTAGTCTTTAGAAAATCTAGAAAGCAGGAAAGCACTCTTAATTATGGGCTATATGCATACGTGTACTCAGAATGATTTTCGACAACGACAATAATCTGGTATTTAAAATGTCAATATGTATTTGTGAATAATGTTTGGCCATTATCTGTATTTGTAGCTTTAGAATTATTTCCTTTACATAAAATACAAGATCAGGAAAATGCTCATTTCAGAGTCTACCGGTAAATAAATCTTGAGTAAATTAATAATACTACATATCGTAGGTAATAGGTGTCTCCGTTTCTTTCTGTTTCTTTCAACTGATGTTCTTTAAATATAATTAAATATTCACTGAGCTGTGTTTGTTTGTAGGCACTTAAATGCTATGAGTGAATGCTGTTGGTACATACCTACAATTAGTGTTAAGTTCAAGTCTGAGAATTAAAAAGTTCCGAGGAGGATACCGGGGACAATGGGACAAAACTAACTTTGTAGGAAATGCGCTAGGCACCTAAACTTACAAGAGGGTAATATTATTGCAATAAAAATTGTAAGTTGTACAAAGATTTTGGAGTTTTAATATTTACTTATATAGTTTTTACAGTTTGACAAAATAGTTCTATCTGCTATGAGACAAGATGAGACAGATAAAACACACCATCATACAATTTCAGCATTTTTAGCATACTACTCTCTAGTCATCATTTAACATACCGTCATTATTGGAATTACAACCTTTGTAAATGTCAGTTAAATTATCGAATTCAGTTGAATGTAAATAAGTTAAATAACAGTATATTCTATTGGCTAAATAACAAAATAATTTATATAAACCATTAATCAACATCAACAATAATAATTCTTAACGTATTTTTGTAGTGTATCATTGTATGTTGCAAAAAACAAATAACATTCATTGTAATATATTTACATTTAAACAGAATAAGATAACGCAATACAAGTTGACTCAGGTATACATATACAAATACACATACAGTTTAGTTATTTTTAACAAACAAAATGATATTTTATTTTAATAGTTATACTATAAATGTTTCCATTCTATGTAGAACTATAATCAAGTGAACTTCATGACAGCATTCAATTTTGGAAATTTCTTTCTTCTTTCTGATTCTACATGTTAATTCACATTTCAACATAAAACATAAATCAAATGAATGTTAACAAAATAAAATCATTGAAATTGAGAAGTACAATTTTTACATAGTTCCTATATATATATACATCTTGCTTTGGTCCATGCGTCGGTAACATTCATGCACAAGAAAATTTTATTTGTATGTAGGTTTACGGATACACGACATTTCCATAAAGCTTGTGAAAATAATCATTACTATATTTTATGTATCCCTAACAGAACTTAATTTCTAAATAAAATAACAGCAAAACTGTACACACAATCAGTTAAATAAATTATAGTACAAACACTACGGGACTTTGAAAAATACTATTTCCTACATTCATAAAAACAAATAACAGTGTGTAAAAGATATCTGGCAAAAACGAAACATCATTAATGATGTCATAAAACATTTTTATTCTCTGCATGTCGGCAGTTTACTCTGTACAAATTATAGCTTGCCTACTGCACCAAATACTAGCTGTAAGCTGAAAACATTCTTAATTCTTCTGTTGAGCTACTGTACAGATACAAATACTACTAACATTTACCGTAAACTAATTTCTAGTAGTTGTTTTAGTTTTATCGCAATACAAGTTTTTCCGACAATTTGTTCTGACCGACAGTTTTGTACGAAGATCGTCTCTCTTTCTTTAAACTGCTCTTTTCACGAAAAGGCACACTATCCGATTTTGCTAATCCTACAACTTTTTTCGAATCCATACTGATATTACTAAGAAATTTTTGTGTAGCTGCATTAAAGTCGTTAAAATTAACTACTGTGTAACTATCGTGAACTCCTCTTTTCTTCCTTCCTAAGACCATTGGAACAACTGCAGCCAGAGTAGCTGGAATCATGCCTGCCCCAACAGCGGCATAAACTGGATTAAGCCCAAACCCTTTGCGAACTTTTCTAGTAGAGCTTATGTTAGTAGTATTGGTGGCACTCGCCCTTCCGTCCCCATCAGAATAATCATCGTCGACATTACTACTAGGTCTTGGAGTAATGGTTCGTAACACCGGAGGTCTTTTCGTCCCAGTTTCCGATCCTCGATGCATCAAAACTGGCATTAAAGACTGTAAAGTTGCATTAATGCGATTGAAAGCTTCATCTTGGAACGAAGAGGCAGTTGTAGCAACGGTGGAGGAAGCTCTTTTAAACAAATCCTTTGCAAGTCGATGACCTGTCTCATAGAAATCCGAATAACGACTTATATCATTACCAAATTTATTTTTATTTTCGAGATAAGACAAACGATTCCTGTGGTAATTGGAGTGAGGGGTATGACTATGTGAGTCAGTAACGACGGGATGAGGTGAAACTGCCACGCGACGACTATTAGATACCAAAACCCACCGGGGATCATCACTTGTCGCTTCCAAATCGGGATAAGTGTTAGGATTACTGTTTCGGTCATAGAAGCTGCTTGGAGGCCTGTGAACAGCGTAGCGACGATTACTATTGCTGTGATGTAAAGATGGAACCGATGAGGGAGCTGACCATGAACCAGTCGGGTGTCGACGGATGTCATTAGGCCATGAACTCGAAGTAGATGAATGAGACAGGGGGAAAGAGGACTGGTAAGATGAAAGACCCGCTTTGTTTGCTTCCCAGCTTGCAGTTGCAGATGTAGGTCCTTCTGGGTAAATAATATCATTCCATGCATTCGTTGGTCTCTTTGTTGCAGAAGTGTATCTCTGGTTTAAGAAGTCAGGATATCTTGTTGTGTATGAAGAAGATCCCTTGCTGGGCCACCCATCGCCACCACCACCAGGACGAATTATATTTAGAGAATCTGAATGGTGAGAATGATGCTGTTGATTATTTTGTTGATGGAGATCCCAGTAGGTATTTGGCTTGTCACGGATTCCCCAATTTGTTGTTGGCAATTCAGAGCTAGGAGTTCCTTTTGGCACCCATTTGGAAATAGACACACCCACTGCAGGAATAGGATCAAGTTTGACCCAATTTTTATTATCTTCGTCGCGAGTTGGAAACGGTCTTTTAAAATCATTCTGGTTCTGGTTAAGTTGTTCAAGCCATGCTGGTAATCTGGACCCGCCATGATTATTATTATTATTACTTTCATGATTACCCCATCCGTGACGACTGGCAAAGCTTTCAGGATTCAATTCCACACCGAGACGATCAGAAAACTGCAATTGAGGATCACTAAAATCATTTGTTTTGCTTGAACTAATGTTCTTATTGTCATTCGCGGTGTGAGCAAATGGGTCGTACACGGTTGACGAAAATAATGGTTGTAATTTAACCCATCCCGGTGAATTAGTAGTGGATGTTGTTCTAGATACTCGATGTCCAGTTCTTGTTGACAATGGATAATAACGTTCAGTGTAATGGGGCTTTTTTCCAGGAATTGAAGGTTCAATTGTAAAAGGAAGGCTTGAATATCTTGTCTCATGATGATATTGACCCCCGGAGCTAATTTCATCACCGTAATTACTGCCACTGGGGTATTCTTGGTATTTCTTATTTCTCTTGATGTCACTATTCAACTTAGAATGGTAAGTTTTCCATTCATCAAGATCTGGGTGCAAGAGTTCTTCATCTTGAGACGGTGAGCATTTCTTACCAAAGCAATTATTATTTCTGTTGTATTTGTCATAGTAGGTCGACTGCTCTCCTTTCTTGTTGTAGAAGTTGACTGGTGGTGAAGATGAGTAATGAGGGTAAGATGAGCCTTTCGTATAGAAAGTGTCTGAGGACGATGACGACCCAGACGACTTTCGTCCACCATTATTATTGTCATTGTGGTTGTGTCCGGATGTGATGATACTCACAGGTTTCGTGTTCAGTATTACTGTCGAACCAGAATTACCCGGTTTGACAGAATACGACGTTGAGGAGACAATGGTTTGCATTCCCGAAGACGAAGATGGAGTTGAATGAGAAGTTTCGCTTTGCCTCCAATTCATTCTGCTGCTTCTTCTTCCCTCGGACTCTGCTTCTGTGGTTGACATCTGTTGTTGATATTGTTGTTCTTCGAGGGGATCGTTGTCAATCTCATCATCAAGAACAAGGTCTTCTGAAGGACTTGACGAAGGCTTATAAAATCTGGCTTCGTCATACATTTGATCTTCAATTCCACTTAATGCACTATTATAGTCATTGCCTTCTGCTGCTGTTGTTGCCGTTGCCTCCTCACAATTGCCTTTTCTTATTACTGCTATTAAAAGTAGCAATACAGTTAAGAAGACACGGTGCGATAGATCCGTTGTAAACATCTTGTTTCTTGGCTTATTCGTCGTTTCTCTGTACTGACTGAGTTGACTAAGGCACCCGTTATACTCCAATGCATCTGGTGATGTTCAAGCTCAACTCTGTTGACTTGAGTGACACAAGAGCTGCTGCTGATGCAATGCTTGCCAATCTGGAAAATCAAAGACAAACAATATACAGATCTGTTATTGTGTGTGTGTACATTTACATGCAAAAAACAAATGTTCTTTATAGTAGTAGTTTTTTCTGAGTCGATTACGAAGTTCGTGATTGTGTAGCATCCACAAATTGCATTGTCACCTTCATTTTTCTTCTATTTCCCTCTCTCTTCCAATTGCTTCAGATTTCGTATGCATTGGCTTCGCTTTGGTATGCGTACTGTACATAAAGTTAATTTCTAGCAACATGAGAGTCGAATCTTACTGCCTAATAATATTACAACACTTAATGAAATAGTACATGGAGTACCATACCTATATTAAAGTGATGAGTGTAATATAATAGTGTAGGTAGATAATTATTTTCTGTGTGTACATAGCATTTAAATTTAAAAAGTCATGACCTCTATGTAGTATTTAGTCAGAAGAACAATGCAGTACGTTTAGAAAAAGTAATAATAATGCATCATTTTCATTTCATGGGTTTTGGTGAACTGAATTAGATTTCTAGATAGAAATTAACTTTGACATGAGAGTGGAGTACTATATAGAAGTAGAAGTTGATGGAAAGGCAGACTGAAAGTGGAAACAGAATTGCACTGTAGCTCATCTGTGAGTTTAGTTTGACAGTGATTACAAATACATACACGCTGGGATTGTCCGCATACTTTTATCTCGTGAGAGGATCATAATAACAGGATTTATACACGTAGTTACTACAATAAAATTTGCACAACATCAAATGTGAAATATAATGTGTGCCTTTAGGGGAGTCTGTGATGTGCAGATGTATAATGGAGTTTTAGTATTAGTTGGAGTAGTTAGTAGTAACTTTTTGACTTAGCCTACTTTTTAGTATAACATCTCTACGTAGTCTACAAAAGGAGTTAGTTAAGTAGGAGTTGATTCTTAGTGAAATGAAATGTACCTACAACCTTCCCAACTTTAACTTATACCTACATGTAGTAAGTTAGGTAAATAGATACTTAAGGAAGAATTATTTAGTGCTTAACATTTGCAACAACAAGTATGAACCTATATTTTCATTGTCATACTTTAAATGCTCACTTAAGCAATGATAAAGATGTACATCTTATTAAATGTTACCCACTCATGTTTATTCATAAGAACTGCTGCCTCGAGGCAAATGTAACTTTTTAGTTGCTAATAAGGAAATTTTAACTTCACACGCTATAAAAATGCCGAGATCCCAATCAACTTTTTAATTTGTGATGTGCATTGATAAGAAAGAATGATGAGTTCAAGTTTTATTTTGGTAGTAGGCCAACACTTTCATATTATCTGAAACGAGCTGCTTTAACAGCTCGGCTAATTGTCTGAGCAAAGACCGACTAAATCATTATCGTCAGTAAAACGGTCATAAGGTTTAGTTGTAAGTGTGGAAAGCATAATGATTTAATACCTAAATCTTTTATGCCTAAAAGTTTGCAAACTAACTTTTCCTACTATTACCATGATAAATTAAGTAGAGAGGTGCATAATAATAATATTAGTCATACTCATTGACCACAAAGCAAAAGCAATGAAAATTAAATTTTGTAAGTTCATTGAAATCCTAAGTACAAATTTCATGCGTAATGAATCTTATGTACTGTACGTACACCTGCTCTGTATATCAATTTACTAATTAGCGAACAATGCAAACAATGTCTGCCTAAAATTAACTTATATTTACCATTACACTAATTATCAATCCACTGTGAAAGTTGTTAGACACGGAAATAAGGAAAATAAGTCAATTATAATAACAATTTCAATAAATTCCAGTATGCATAAATCCGAAACTTTCTCATGATAAAATTCTTAATTAAGACAGGAATTGTCAGCTATAGCTATACTGTAGGCAATGCTTTAAATTTTATTAAATTAATATGTATAATTTCTTTGTTACTAGAACTATACTGCCAATGTAGGTAAGTATATAATGGTAGCAATTGGCAAAATTACGGTTTGAATTCATTACAATTATAACTGAGCGTTATTCATTAGGGAATAAAATCTTAAACAATCAGCAAGGAATAACTAATTATAAAACGATAGAAAACGTAATTGTGACATTTGTTTTCCTTGTCCACAAATTTATGTTTTAAAATCCTGCAAATTCCTTAACTTTCCAATAACTTCCGGCTAAAAGATTAGTATCTGATTGCTAATAAAAGAAATTATGCTAATCTCATACACTAAATGCATGAATACCATTTTTAAAAACAATATTTGCTTCTCTTGCACTATTACATAGCATATATTTTATTATTCTACTCCTAAATCACTAAAATATTAAAGAAACATTTTCATTATTAGTCTGGTGGTGGTGGTAGGTCTGGAGTACATTATCCTTCCGTTTATTGACCTGATGTAATTCAGTAATTAGTAAAATAGTATTTCGATATAATATTTTTCGTACAGATACCTATTGATACAGTGCCAAATATAACCATTTGATAACAGCCATTTGCTAACGTTAATGCAACAGCATAAATCTTTGTGTTGTACTAGTAGCTAGTCTAGCTAGTACTAATATTAATGGGTGCTAAGCGTTGAGTGCAAGATGACTTTAATTATGTATATTAAAGGCTTAAGGCATTAATTATTGAACATGTTTGCTCATATAAATACTTAAGTGCTTGAACACAACTCAACGCATTAAAATAGATAGACTTTACCTATTAAGGCTTGGAAGTGCAGTAAGTATACTTGGTTATATTATATTGATTGATAATATTTAGGTACTAAAGAATAAACACTAAAAATGCTATATCCAACCAACCTGCCGATAATTATATGATGAAGCTATTCCTATTGTCTCTCCGTCGGAATGAATTATCTGTGCGTCCAACAGCGTCTGATGACGTCTCCCAGCCTCGTTGTCGGTCTGATTGATTGAATCGATGAGATAAGATGACAGCTACAACAATAAACGACGATATCTTGTCAGACGTGTTGTTAATAATTTACAAATGCAATACAGATTATTCAATTCGACATTGTTTCATTAGCTCACTCGTTAAATGTCTACCGTTCCAACTGATCAGGAATGATTTGATTAGCAATCCAAGCGAATTGATGAAAATTAATTGATGTTCCACAAACCGTTTGTCCGCTTATTACATTTTTTCCACTGATTTCCGTCGGACAGCTATCCGTATTGTATTTCCTATTGTTTCTGAACGTCCCACTTGTTTAAAAACAACTTGGGATGCACTCACTCCATGAAAATTCAAATTAGCTTTAAATCACCTGCACACATTATTCAACAAAAGTTTTTTTTCTTCACAGAATTGTCAGTAGGAATACTTCCTGGTGCTGGCACAAGTCTCATCAGCGAATTGTTTCTCTGTTGTGTGTAGTCTTTCACAATAAAAGTGGTAAGGTAACCAAATCAGTGGTTTCATTACAGTCGCAGTGGTAGTAATGAAAAGGAAGGAAGGCAAGTCGCAAGGAGGAAAAGCTGAAACGTCTTCTGCACCAGAAGGAAATGA
Source organism: Pogonognathellus flavescens (assembly GCA_019776165.1). Classification (NCBI taxonomy): domain Eukaryota; kingdom Metazoa; phylum Arthropoda; class Collembola; order Entomobryomorpha; family Tomoceridae; genus Pogonognathellus; species Pogonognathellus flavescens. The sequence continues at coordinate 1,250 of JABASD010000962.1, read as the reverse complement.
TGCGAATGTTAAGGCTAAAGCGAGTAAACTCAAGTTGAATGGTGAGTTAAAAGTTGAGATAAATGCTTCGTCTCAAGTTTCAAGTCAGTATGTAAGTAAAGATGATGTTGAAGTGGTTGTCGTGAGTGAGTATAAGTTTGACTGCACCAAAGAAGTGGCAGGTGCCCTGGTTTATAGATCTCGAGTCTTCTCTATATCAACTGATCCCTGTCGCATTCCGTCACACCTGGAGAATTAAACCCCTTCCAAAGAAGAGACGACTTTGGTTTCGCTCTTTCGTTTCGCAGCTCATCTTCATCATTACCATATTCGTATATATATGTGTAAAAGTAGTATGCGAGTGTGCTATTATAATCGTCCTCTGCAAAACTCAGTCAGGTACTTCGAGCAACACTTTATATATTCTAAACTCATGTGCTAAAACATTACACTGAAAACTTAACTACATAACATTGACTAAGTCTATCTAAATTCAAATAAACAGATGAGACGAGATTTGTGCATCTCTTTGTGTAGGTATACGGATAGATTACTTTACATTATACTACTACGTACGCAACATGCAATTATATTTTGTGTACTTATTGCAACGTTTTATTATTGCTCCTAACTCTTTATACGTTTGAATAATAAAAAGAAATGCTTAATGTAAGATAGACACGTTATAGTTTAGTAAAAGGAAATCCCTGTTACAGATTCACTCGAAAGTCACGTCAGTCAACGCAAGAGAAGTACAAAAAGGATTGAGGTCCTAAAACCAACCTTTGCAGTTTTAACTGCTAAAAGGGGTAGTTTAGCTGTGGCTGTTGATGATGATGATAACGAAGAACAATAAATGTAGAGCCAACGTACACAACTTCCGATTTAACTTGCTATTGTATTTCCATATATTGAATTTACATTTAGTAGTTCATAGCTCATGCAGTTTGAAAGCTTATAAGCTTAGAATATTATTATTATAGTGCTTAGCTCGCGACGGCCTACCTAGAAAAAGAAAGACATCCTAAGAGCCATTCACTTGTGACGACTTTTGCCTTGCCTCTTATTATTGTCATCCTGCTGCGTTTGCTACGAAGTCTCTCTTGTTCTTATGATACTCTTGCTTTAACCTCGATGCATTGCTTGCAGATACAGCAGAATGTCAACAGTGCTTATCATTGTGGCTCTGTGGGACTGACTGAACTACCTTGGTAGTATTTGCAGATATTATGAGGATGAAGACCGTCGTCGTCTTTAATGGTACATGGGTA
>JABASD010000961.1:0-52039 GCA_019776165.1 Pogonognathellus flavescens | reverse complement strand
TATAATGATAAAAACAGACAATAATATTATTAGATAAAGTTTCCTCAATGACAGCATGAAAATGATGCGGGAACAGACCCATCCCCGTAGCTCTAAACAGCAAATCCCTTTTTATTTGCTTTGATTGCAGCCGGACAAACGGACATACATACACTAATTATAGAGTAGTATAGCGTTTTTTGCAAAAATTCTGGATTAGTCGCCAATTAATATGTAATTGCAAATAAAATCATCTAAAACATGTTTTAAATGCATTTGAATCGATAATTAACACGAAAACATTAAATTCGCAAAATTCTAATTGAATATCAGTGTGCATGGTAGTGATAGTATTGTTGTAGAGTACAAAGTATGATTATGTAGTCTATTTATTTGGTACCAATCCCATATACTTATATTATATGCTTCATAGTTCTCTGTGTTTGAGAAATGGAAACCTAAATTATTCGGTAAATCGAGTAAAATCTCTATGCTACCGGCATCCATGGCGAATGATTATCACAAGATAAACCTCGTGCTGTGATATCCATAATAAACATTTCATACGATCGTACATACATTAATTTCATTCGTACATACAAACATTTCATACAAAAGAAATTAATAATTAATACCTAGTACACAGTCACACAGTGGAGTCTTGCCGATTTGGTTTTGTTTGTCCATAGGATATTTGTTTGTTGTTCTTCTGTGGTGCATAGTGTGGTTTATTGTACTGCATTACATGGAAATCTAATGTATTTTAGGAATCTGGAGCGCAACCGATTCGGTGAGCTGAGTGAAGCTAAAGTCATTTTTGGAAACTTAACAGAACTTCACCACATGTAAGAGAATCCCCGTCTACTGCCTAATTAAATTTGTCTTTCCGGTTGTTTCCAAATATCTTTTGTTTATAAATTCGGATCCATTATATACAAATAGAATTGTAATTAATTATTCATGACACTTAAACGAATTTTTTATTGCTTGTTGTACTAAAAGTAACTTAAGGTCACAACTATGAAGTCTATACAGCAAATTAGTAGTTATGCGTAATTCTATTGAAAGGACACGTAAATTAATTAATTTATAGATATTTCGACCAGTTTTGGATGTGTTGGTGGGCTCCACATGTACGCTCGTGCGAACCTAAAGGTGATGGCATTTCATCTATTGAAAACTTGTTGGATAACATCGTACTCCGATTTTGGTAAGTTCGACAAAACAGGAGTCTATTTATACCCATTTATATATAGCTCTCATGTGTTTCAATCAATTAAATTACACATGTGAATTGACTGTGCCAATGAATTGTTTTCACGCACAATTGAAACAGAACAATAAAACAAAAGATCTGCCTAAGGTATATATATTTACCTTATCAAAATAACTTTCCTCAAAGCCATATTATGTTGTCTTGATTGTTGTGTAATACCAAAGTTTAATACCTATATAGAGAAACCAACTTTCTTTCTATTTCCATGTGGAATAAATGCAATAAGTTAAGTGTAAGATACGCGCTTTAATGTTATTGAGAACAGAGATCAGATCTACATCTCCAACAAAGCCAGAGCCAAAGGGAACACACATGTACCTAATTCTCTTTGTCATGCAAGACCTACATTCTAAAATCTACAGATAACTTAATTTTGTACAGGTACCCATACTCAAAACGGAATTTATGTGGATATATATTTCAATTGAATTGTAGGCTATATTATTACAACGCGACGAGAAGTTTAATAAAAGCAAGTTTATTGGTAGGAATACTGTGCAGTACATATTATAATGTATTATATTTATGTCCTGGTGGTGGAATGTGTATTTCTACACGCTAGTAACACATTTGGTTCTGAGTCAGGCCATTGCATTGTCATTATTGTCAACCACCACTTCTGGAAGTGAGGAGATAACTATCTCCGGTATATGTCTACCGATTGGAGCGTGAAAGCGCTGAGTTATTAAAGGAAATTGCAATTTATGTATTCTCTATGTCGTCTCTCTGTTATCAGAACTTTTGTTAGAAAGAACTTGGCTCAGACTTTCTTAGATGTAGGAGGCATTTTTCTTTTACAGAAATCTTCTCTGCTTACTCAATTACTAGCTAACCGAAACTGTGAAAGCAAGTGCAAATACTGGTAAGGGTGTTGTTTGGAGTTTCAGATGTTGTGTTCTACATTTCTTAAAATTTGCATTGCTTAATGGGTAACAAGGACGCAAATCACTGAGTGAGAATTTCTTTTCTTGTCTGAATCTATAATTGCAAAATTACGATAATGATAAGGGTCTATTCTATATATAAAAAGAAAAGGATTGGAAAGTGGAAAAAGCTTTACTATTATTGCTTTTCCTTATTACAGTGACTGTCTCATTTATTTTACTGAGCTGTATAAATGTATATACTAGCCATATAAAATACAGATGCAAGTTCTTTCTAAACTGTCTTTGTCTCATTCATCTTTCCATGGTTTTATGATACAACTATAGTCACGTCTAAAGTTGTATATCATCTATATAACATAACATAATATTGCACATTGAACACTATACCTACTTACAATGATACATCTACTCTATCAGTATGTATTATCTTTATTCAATATAAAAGAATGGAGTATTGTGTTCTTTTTTTGAAATAAAAGACTCCTGCACTCGTGTGCAATTTTCTTTTTCTGTACAATGAGGTATATTTTCGACTTATTGTTAATTTATGAATTTAAAGACTGAAGTAAATTGGAAGGCAAAACATGAAAGAAATCCAAGCTTCAAAAATTCATTTGTAAGTAGATTCAGGGGCCTTAAATCACTTGCATACCCGACTAAATTGAATTCACTGTTTGTTTACCTAATACAGGCAATGTAAATCAAGAAGAATACAATTTTCTTAACCAGCACACATTGTGCAAATGAAATGAGACATTTTTAAATTAGATGAATTTATTGCATTGAATTTCAGTTAGTTACAAAAAACCAACGTAACTTACTAGCGTAAGTGAAAACAGTCTATGAAAAGTCGTAATCCTATTTAACTTCAGTCTTATGTACTACATACTTTAAAGCTGTTCTCTTTACACAGAATATAAAACCTTTTCGATTAATATGAATGAATTTTGTAAAAGAAAGATGGGGAAAGCTCTTTCGTCTGACACCTGATACGACTCTGTTTTCCCATCAATGAAAACTAACTTAGAAGCTTTCGTATACAATAGCAGATCAAATGAGTTCAACTAAAAATAGCAATTACAGACTGAATAGTTCATTTATTTGTAATTGAGAGTTTTCTACGATAAATATTTTATAAAGCTTCTGTAGTTTTGTATATACCTACTTAAGAAAGAAAAATTGACTCAAAGGAAAAATCGTGAGTGCTTAGAAGTATTCTTCCCTTTCTTTACTTTGGGTCAACTGTGCTTTGGATTCGAGTGTGCCCTGTGAACGTTGCTTTGGTCTAAAAATATGAAAAGAAAGTTGCTGAAGAACGTCAATGTGTATAGTAGTACAGTGGCAATTCATTTCTAATAGTCTTTTGTATTGTCGCCGATGTATTTTATGTACAGTAATGTGTCCTAGAAAAAGCATTTACTGTCTACTTATATATATTATTATTACGTAATCTATAGAATACAAACACTGTTAAATAGCGAAGGAAAATACATGTATATAAAGGCAGGGAGTGAGGATGGTAGCAAACGGTATAGTGTAGAAGAGTAGTATACCCGTTAAAAGTTGTGCATTAGATAGAATGGACATAATTTATGAAAGGAAAAGATTGGCCATTCAGCTGCCTCTTATTTCTCCAACGTAGAGAGAGAGAGTGAGTGAGAGAGCTAACAATGAGTAAAAGGTTCGTAACAAGCAGAAATTGTTCTCATGAAATATAAATAAACCTACTAAAGACTGACGAAGTTATCTTTCTGACCTTACGATTGAAAATGGGAACGAGATGACTGAATGTAAATGTCAGGAAAAGCAGCGTGCCAACGTATTCAAGTCAAAATAATATGAAATCTTGTCATGTACTGTTAAATTACTACTACACGTTATGTGCTTTTCAGTTTGCACATGAACGAAGTTTTATTTCAGGAACTGCTTCGTCTGTTCGCCTTGTTAACTGCTTAATTTTTAGAGACAGTTGGAATGAACGGAACCGCATCATACAGTTCACCTAAGGCTGTATGTTCGAGTTTTTTGTATTGAAAAATACAGAGAATGTGGTGGAAACGACTGAAACGAGTGAAATCAATTTTTGGTCGAGACTTCCTTTGCACTTTCTTAAAGATTGCCAGTCTGTGTGGTGTATAGTGTGTGTGTGTGCAATTTCCATTGCTTTACACATCTTCTTGACTTACATTCACTTGCAGCGATGCTACCTCTTAAGTGTATTGTTTATGACCGAGAGAGACTTAAACTAATGGCTTTTGGAATCCTTTCAAAAGGGCAGTATGGCTATAATAATGTTCACATGAATACAAATGTTTCCAAAGATGGATAATCTATTTGCAAAACGCAACCCTTGATTTTACTTTGCTTCACTTCACTTTATCTCGCAGTCAGATCTATACATTTTCAAGATGAGACCAATGTAATACAATAGAACTGAAAAGGACACAAATATCTACTTTAAATCTTGAAATAGTAGTGCTTAAAGTTGCTTTCAAGTATGAGCTTTGCCTTCTCATAGTATTACTACTTCACTGTGTGCTTTTCGTACTCAACATTTGAACTAGCTATGTATTTATGCGTATTTGTTTGGAGAATTTTATGGCAAAATACCCAGTTGTTTGTTAGACAAGCAATAGGACTAAAAAGGAATTCAAAAGTTAGAATAGAAATGTGCGTCAAAGAAAATTTAAAATCAAAATATTGCTATAGAATTGTACGGACATGTCTCAGGTCTAAAGAGCATACTATAGAGGTTTTAGGTCCTTCATGGTTTACGTAGAAATGTTACGAATGTAACATTGAAAGCAAATATTATTACTTTCGGAAGGATCTTATGCGACCAAAATGACTCTTTGACTTTTTCAGAGTGCATTTATGTATTTTATTGCTGGTATGAACTTTCTTTTCGTCCATTTGAATACTAGGCGTGAGATGTGTAAAGGTTTTGCCGTTTATGTATATGGCATTCTTTTAGTGGTATACTTCTGGCAACTTTTGGCATTGGTAATGGCATTACAGGGGCAAAAACCAACAATTTCATGGTTGTACTGTAAAAAATGACGAATAGTGATATACATGAAAGGAAGTGACTTTTAGTGCAATTTCAAGGGACGTTTTATCATCTTTCAAAGTCGTCCTAAGGTAATGTAAACACATTCCATCACCTTAGGCTTCTGTTGCCGTTTATCTAATGGAGGTCATGGTTCAACGCACATGCAGAGAACTCATTTAAAACAGTTTCTATGCGATTCATCCGATATAAATAAAACAGTTCTTTCGTTTCAAATGAAATAAGGGAACTCAGCCTCAGTTAGGAAGAATTCCCTTTTCTGGTCCAATTCTCTGTTGTTTAAGTTCAAATACTGATTCATGATCAATGTCTGCTAGATTGGATTTCGTGACAGAACTTAATTAAGATGGGAGTATAGAAACCGTAATTGTTGATCTAGTTCCGAGGCAAAGTCAATATCATTTGTTCTGTAATTAAATTGTAGGTATTATATTGATAAGATCTCACATTAGCTTTATACTTTCCTTCTTTACGTTTGATGTTTAAGGAAATGACTACTCCATTTCTGTCTAACTGAGTATGAGTAAGGTGAACAGTGTCCCATGAAGTGAAATTGTTGGGTTGAGTTATTGATAAAGTTATAACATAACGGTAAAAACTTCAAATGTGAAATTTGGACTTACAATATTAGTCCATTGACAATAAAAAGGAGAGATATATTCATTATATGTACCTACATAATTATTTTATATAAAATTTCAGTGTATGGATAATGGGACTGATAGCTGTTTTCGGTAACTTGTTTGTCATCGTAAGTCGCATGGTTCTGCGAGAGCCGAATAAAGTTCATTCCTTTTACATCCGAAATTTAGCCGGAGCTGATTTACTGATGGGACTGTTCCTCCTCTCCATTGCTGTCCACGACGTGTCATTCCGAGGAGAATTTCTCGCCAGGCAACATTCCTGGCGTCACTCACTAACTTGCCAACTGTCCGGTATCGTACTTCAAATTTTTTGTCAACTTTTCCAATCAATATTTACGACTATAGCTATGACTAAGTATCTAATGATCATTTTATATATCTGCTTCCCTACCTTTCTATGTGTTTAGCTTCTTAAATAATCTTAAGTATATAGTTTCACTATATGAGTGGGTCATATTTAGGTACAAAACACCGAATGACTATGACCGATAAAAAATTATCACTTAATGTTGTTTGGTCTAAGCAAAGTCATCTTATTTTATTGAGCCCAACAATGATGTCCTTTACTGCTATTAGTAAGTGATTGATATACAAAGCAATCAGTGAAGATTTCATATATTTTATATCTACTTGTGTAAGGTACTTATTATTTTACGAAGAATCTTGACAACAGCCTCGTCAGGGTTCTTCATCAGAGTAGTCGCTTTGGGCCATTGCGTTCTGAATAGCCGTCAATGTCTCTTTAATTTTTCCAAACGATGGTCTGTCACTTGGCTCCCGGTTCCAACATTTTTTCATGAGTTCGTAACTGCAGATGCAGAATAAAAAATATGACATTGATTTAGTACCTTGTTCTATGTATACCTATACAAATAGTTTACGCTATCACTATCACAGTGTACTATGTATAATAGGTTCTGGCTTATGAATGTAAATGCTGCATCAGTATAAGATATGCAGGAAAATGACAACTTGTCATTTCTTGTTAGTGTCATTATTACGTAACCGAATCATGTCTTCAACGTAACATGATGCGTTTTTCTCTACATAAATTATACGTAGTACCTAAAACAGATTACGTTGTGTAATATGAGAAGTACAAGGTTGGTTGGAATACTGTTACCAGTTACAAGTAAAATAAAAAAGATGTTAACTGAAGCGTTAAATGGGATCTGGCTTAAATTAATAAATTATGGAAATTCTATAGTATGGTTCTTTACATTTCTGCGGAAGCGTAAATAGGTCTTTCCAGTCGGTAGCCTTGTTGTAATTTCGGGAAAAAGTCACTGACGGACATTCCTTCATAAGGAGGGTGACTGGCCATGGAGAAAATTTCCCATATTGTTACTCCAAAAGACCACACGTCTGATTTTCCCGTGAAATGCAATTCTTCTATGTGATCCATGCACTCGATGGCCATCCAGCGCCATGGAAAAGGTTCCTTTGTCATAAATTCATAAGTTTGCTTTTGTTCTCATTCATAGGAATTGAATTAAAAGAACTAACTTTCTCTTTAGTACCTTCATAATGTCGTTCATCGTAGTTTGACTATTGGCTGTGTACAACTGGGCTGCGACTGTAAACTGACATATTTTTACGCTGTTATCATTAGTTATGATTACGTGCTTCGTTGCGAGATTCCCATAAATAATCTGTAAATAGAAAGAGGTGAAGAAAAAGTTAAGATTAGTCGCAGTCATTAAGTTAATATGAATTTGTGATCTTCCAACCAATTTTCTGTGCAGAAATTCCATTCCAGTCGCCAGTTCATAAGACCATCTAACAAGATCTCGCGAAGAAAACTTTTCCGCTGTAACAGCCATTATATTCTCATACAGACTTCTACAAAATTACGGATCGTTTTGTATGAATTATGTGCATGGGTGTATTATACAAATCTATACTAGTAAGATTCATTTTCAATGAAAAAACAGGTGTTTTCTTACTCTTGGATGTATGAATCATATTTGTCCCCGACCAATTGATCCGTGAAATTCTGTTTGTCCATGTTCTGCAAAAAGACTTCAAGATATCCTTTTGAACAATACTCGACTACAACTGTTACCTTTCCTACAGTCAAATAAAGGTTTACTATACTTTTATGTTGAGAGCAAGGATTTTTACCTTAACTTAATTTATTTCTAAAGATATCATGACATAGATAGAGATTCAATAAATAAGAATTTGAAAAATAAATTCAAACCTTTATGTATATTCTCCAGAACAATGCCGTAGTACTTGAGTATATTATCATGAGGATTTATCATGGCGAGTATTTTAGCTTCAGCAAGCATTGCCTTTATGCTTCGTACTTCCAAAGAGGGCTTGAAAATTTTTATAGCAACATCAGTGAATTTTCCGTTTCCCAAATCAAAAATTCCTTTACTGACTGCAAAATTGTCTGCTGTTCTCAAAGGCTGGTTATAATCAACTTTCAGTTGGTGCATGAAAATTTCATCCTCAGTGTTGAAATTGAGTTCTTCTAAAAGATCTTCAAAGCCATGTTTTGCTATGAGACTTTCCGTTGTGCCCGTATTATACTGATTATACTGATTCTGGGGTTGGTAAGGCTTCATTATATATGAAGAATGATTTCTTATTCTTCTTTTCTCTCGAATGGAATCTACGATGAAACATTTCACTATCCACATGGGATACGGCTTAAACAAAAGCCAGAGTGGATAAAATATGTATTCGTAGTATACACTAAATAGCACCCCTTCACTATAAGACACGCCATGAGCAATCAGTGCAGCAACCGTGAAGACCATCAGAAACAAGGAAACTACTAAATAGTTTTGACATTTTCTCAAATGAACCTGAAAGCAAAATACTTCGGTATTCTTATATTTACTAAAAACTCAGTTTATAAGTAATACAATTTGTTAGGAATGAAAGAAATAAGTATTAAGTATAAACTTAAGAGTTACATGTCTTGTGCCCAGGATTATAATTAATCCACTAATAATAATTGCTGCATCCAGGAAGAAGTACACGAACAGAAACACTAAATAAGTTCATAGAAAGAGCAAATATTTAAGTAGGTCATTTATAATTCTTGTGATTGCTAATTTTAAAATACCCTTTCAAATAAAATGTACATACCCATTGTTCTCCATTGATTCTGTGCGCAATTTAATGCTTCCACCATGTGAACAAAAATTGATACAAATGCAAACATCTAGGACAGATAAGAAAGAGACAGTTTACATTACACCCAAAAAAGTACCTACTTGACAAAAGTGTAGTGTTACAAATAAGATTTTGTTTTATTCGTAGTATTCTTACACATTCTCCAATAGTAATCCAGAAAATTCCTCTTTCTAGAGGAATGCTTCCACAAGGATTTTTCAAACTAATGGGTTTACTTGACATCTTGAACAAACGGAAGCGAAAACTTTTCAGAATACTTCCAATGTTTGCCTAACATTTAAACTCCATAATATGCAGGACTTATGCCTGTAGTACTTACAAAAGAAGATATGATATGAAAAGTCCTAAAATAGTATTATTGTTTGTACTGTGAAATGCAGTGACTAACCAACCAACTGGGTGGAACATGTCGTCACCATAAAGGATGATAATAAGTAAAATATTATTGCATGCAAAATACTAGTACAGTCATATCAGCATTGTACACCAAGGTCTTTTATTATATGCAAAGCTGGACAGTGTCTTGTCTAAAGAAAGAACACAACTTAAAACTTTTCTTGAAACCACAAAAAGTTTCCGGAGACGGGAGTAAAGTACGGATACTGCAACAGCAGCACATAAATCCTTATACTTAAAGTCGAGGTGTTGAAGAAGGAAAACCTGCACTTTAAAATTATCAACCGCTTAGAACTACACATACTCCACGAGCTACATTATTAATTTCTACCAGACTAACTCTATGCAGAACACAGACAGTGTCAGTGTCAGTGCCTAATGAGTTCAGCAATAAAAATACTTATTATATGCAAACTTAAGTAGGCAACTAAAGAAATTCAGCTTAGGCTTGTGCAATCAATATTATTGTAAATTAGGTAGGTAGTACAGACTAGTATGGCTATACGGACTAGTACGGTATGGACATGGACATAATATAAATTCGTAGTGTTGCAAAATTTTACATAAATATAAATAACATGACTGTTTTACCAGCTACCAATTTTACCATCCTTAATGTTTAAAGCATTTACATATATATAACCAATAAATCTTTTAACATTGTACTTGTAGGTACTATTTATTGTGCAAACAATATACGCCTACTGCACAATTATATCACGCTAAATTGAATCACTAACAATAATAAGACTCAAATTAAATCATTACCTAGCACAATGCCCTGCCTGTGACTGTAGTGGTTGGTTATGTTCAGTTCAACTTAATTAAATTATAAGTTTACGGCACAATAAATAACATGGGATGCATAGTGGGTAGAGTAGTTAATTGAAGTACCTACCTATACCTATATCTACATTATCTATAGAAATTGCATTGGCAAAGGATATTTTCTTACGAGGATGAGGGATAACATTAATTAAAACAAGTTCACGTTGATATACATGAAGCTAACATGACACATGCAAAGATCTACAGAATGTCACATTTGTTCATTCATTCAGGCAGTAAATTGCTCTAAAGCACGATAACAATAGTCTGTAATTAATAAAATAAATGATTATTCGCTGTATCTGTTTCAGCAGACATTTTCTGTACGAAGCGTGTTGTTTTGTTGCAAACAGCTCACATAAATGAACAAGATGTTTTGTGTGTTTCTGGGGTTTAAAAGTGTCAACATACAAATAAATGGCTTATACTATTCTGAATTTCTTATTTATGTATGAAATCCGAATACCTTGAAAATGTTTGTAGTGTCAGCGATAAACGAACCATGAAGAACAAAACAAATTGTTATAAGGAAATCTTGTCACAAGGGAAAATAAGACAGAAACAAAAGATGTGTTAAGAAATACCAACAGTGCCGGAGTGGGTAGAAAAGGTATCTTATAAAGTGTACTGTAGATGCCTAAGGAAAGCAAACAAATCAACGATGTATATATATTGCCATAATATTGTTTGTAGTAGAATGAAAGTTTGTTCGAATACACTAAGCAGTAGGCAAAATAAGCGTGTGTCTTTTGAGAATGTCGAATGCATTGACCCGTGCATTTAGATTATTATTCCTGCTACAATAAATCTCAAAGTATTCAAGGTTTCTTTCCTTTGAACTTCAATCAACAATATTTGTTTGTTTCCTGCCAATGTGTGTTCTTATTTGTATCTCTCTGATGTGGTTCATATTGGCTGAACTGAATTTGCAATGTTTGTACACAGGTATGCTAAGCACAATGAGTTCAGAGGCGTCCGTACTGATTCTGGCTTTAATCACTTTGGACCGTTATCTCTCCATCGTGCGTCCCTTTGTGGAGAAAACAACGACATTGAAAACAGCGATAGGAATTTGCATGATATTGTGGACGGTATCCTTTCTCTTGTCCTACTTGCCTCTGTCCGGCCTGTTTTCCAATTACTTTGGTTCGGACTTTTACACTGGAAATGGTCTTTGTCTCCCACTGCACATACATAATCCTTATGATCCTGCCTGGGAATACTCTTTTGTTCTTTTCGTGGTTCTCAATTCCGTGGCTTTCGTATTTATTTGTTTCGCCTATGGACGAATGTTGCGTATCATCCAATCTTCATCCCTAATGGTTCGCAGTTCCAAACAAAGTCAAGACAGGCTTCTGACTAAACGTTTCGCTCTTGTGGTTCTCACCGACTTTCTCTGCTGGGCTCCAGTCATTATTGCCAAAGTGGTCGCCATGTCGGGTATAATTTCTCACTTTTCACTTTCCGAACAATTTATTGCTCTCTCCAATGAATGCGCACTTCATTCCATATGTTTCTAATGTTATTAAAAGTTTTTCCTATTAACGGGTGGGTTAGATTGTTTTATGGGCTCCAGGAAGCTCCACTCTAAAATTGCTCAAAGCAGCTTGCATCTTTCTGCAATTATTTATGAGCATTATGGGAAATGGGAACCAGCTTGATTTTCACTCATGTTTTTGATCCGGGGACTGTGTTTTATTGCCAATTTTTTTCCGCCTCTTTTAATATGCACTTAATTTGATAAAATGACTACGTTTCGAGAGGATCACCACATTTAATGTAGATTACCGCAAGCACGATTTATTGTCCTGGTTTTAAATGTAGACTACAAGAACCAGGAGATTTTATTAAATTACTTCGCCGTAAAGAGGCTTAGAGGAGAAATGTATTTTTGTAGTTTGTATTGTACTCCCTAGTTCCTAGTAATGAAATTGAAGTAAAATGTTCTTATGTACAGGAACGCCGATTCCCTCTGATCTGTACGCTTGGTTGGCCGTATTTGCTTTACCTGTCAACGCAAGTATTAATCCTATACTTTACACCGTCACAACGAAACTTTTCAAGCAACAAGTAATCAGATCTTGATATTTTATACATTAATGACTACTAATCTACTTATCAGGTAATTAGTGCCTGTGTTAGCAAGTGAAAGAATGAACATAAATTTACATCGCCCCGGTTTTGTGAATGAATAGAATGTACATTCGCTTTGAAATCATGTAACTATTTTACCAAGAACTTGATTTATACTTTTGTACATGATACAGGTAGAATATTGAAGAATATTGGTACACTCCACCATAGATGTTAATACTGCCACAGCCGTATATACTGCTAATGATATGTTTCCTTGTATTTTCGTAGATTATGAAATTGACAAGTGGGTTTCGTCAAAGGTTGACGCGAGGAGCGCATTTCGACGAGTCGACTGCTTCTATGTCAATATTCAGAAATCGAGCTCAAAGGGTAATGATCTTCCAATGTCCAAAGGTTCTGTAATTTTGTATCTTTTAGCGATCATAGCATTAATGAGTTCTTTAATTATTTCGATGTTGCTGTTTATTATGTGGGGAACTGCTTCTGATCATTATGTTTCTTATACAGACAATGACCACATCTGTAAACAATCGTTCTCTCCGAAAAGGTAGCAATCAAACTCAAATCCACAATATAATTCAAATGCACTGCATCGAGACAGGTGATGTACGCCAACTTGAAGTGCAAAATGTTCACGGTTCCAAAATGGATGAGATAATTACTACTCAAACTTAAGTAGGTGAATGTGAATTGAATGTGAGTTCATAAATAATTTTATTTTGTGTGCTAAATAGTAGATATGAAATAATGTAAGAGAATTTTTACTTTGTTATATGACAATATTTAATTTTTATTATACAGTGCATATTTTAAGTAGATTTGTAAGATACCTATGCAGTTGCATGCAGGACTGCTTATATAATTAATTGCTATAATGTGCGCTTATTTGAAGTGTGTAACTCGATTTATTTTCTACATAAAACAGTATATTTATTTACGTAATACCCTATGTGTACTTATAAATAAGTACTTCATGTATGAACTGTTGGTACGTAATTTTGTGTACATACAAAGGTATGTGTAGTAAAGTGTAGCGTAGAACTTAGAACACCTATTCTATACGTAGTTGTAGCTTATCAGCAAATAACGTCCCCATGTAACAGCTTATATAAGCAAGTAAATCTAAAAAATATCACTAAAATTAACAAAAAATAGTTATTAACATCTATTAAATGATTAATACTTTACGAAAGGTTAGTAAATAGTAATTGAAAATCATCCCCGTCCAAATAATTTATTCTGTACTGTATACAATGTCATGTTTTCCTTGAGATCTTTGTTACAGATTTCCCTGATTACAAGATTCCTGGCATGACAAGTTGAAAGGTTATGAAAATTTATGATTACTTTATTTGTTATTACCTAATAAATATACAGAGTAAGTTACATAATATATACCTATGATACTATATTTGAATGACTGACGTACTTAATAGAATGACGCATTACTACTAGTCGTACATTAGTAGATGAATATATTATTGTGATAGGTTAATATTTAATTTTTTGAGGTTCCAGGGACTGAAAATGCAGCAAAACTACTTAAAGCATTGCATTGCATGTAGTTATACATAAAGGATGAATACGAGAAAGTATAAATGATGTGCAAACTGTAGTAGAGTTAGCTTGGCTAACGTAAGTAAATAAAACAGAAAGTACAGACTATGTACATTGTACACACAGTTTTACTGTTAAGTTAAATCTCATTTCTGCCCTTCGTTAACTCTTTCTCCTGTACTGCACAAGTTGAATCTAAAATGCTGGATTTGTAAAGTTTTGTTGAAACTCAAAGAGTGAATAAAATAGCTTCAGACTACATTTGCATTAGTAATTACAATGGAGAATGGTTAGGAATGTACGTTTATAGGTACACGCAATTGTGCACATTTTGTAAAAGGTATTATCTTTCCTACATAAATTAGAAGACAACTTTCTAGCTTTCTAGAAACAATTTTGACTTTATTTAAACCTAAACCTAACGGAAGCCAAAACGGTAGTCTGTACGTAGGGATTAAGTTGCATGTTAATTCAATTTGTGGACATAACCAACCGTAGTTATGTATGAGTACATCATGGTATGGTCTACATTATTCAAAAGTACTAATTAAGGTATGATGAAACTAAAATCGATTCTTTATATCGTAGAATGCGAAAATAAGCACAAATCGTGGTTGCAAGTAGTTTCGAAAAAGGATCTTTTATTTCCATTTCGCGTGCTTATTCTATTATACGATTCGTCCAATCTAGTAATATGTAGGTTTGTAGGTATACTATACAGTTCTCAAATTAATCAGCATCAGCAATTCAAATTAATTTTAAAAGTTAGGTAGGTTCAGTCCTGAATACCGAATGTGTGTGTAATAATTACACAGATTACCCATGCCATAGTATTATCATATCATTTCATGTATCATCATATCAAACCATGTGGATGTATATAATACTAGGTACGTATTATACCATACACATGGTTTTATGTACATCTGTATCTGTACAATCTGTAGTTCTCTGTATGTCCAGAACTCATGCTCCCTGTTAGACTAGTAGTAAACAACACTCATGTTTTTCATTGCATAAACCACTTGTATAGTATGTAAACTGCTTATGTGTTTACCTTATGTAACCGACTCGCTTCATATTCTATATAACATCCGCATCCAATTTACATGCAATTTTATCATGCAGAGCAGACAGCAGCATCAGTTAAACACAAAGTGTATGCATAGGTAGTAATTAAATAAATTGTTATGCAATAGTTGTAGATATGTAACTTGAATGATAAAAAATAAGTAGAGTCCTCCGGAATTCAAATATGAAAACGATAATTAATTAGCAGTATGTCAAGTGTGTGGATTTATGATTACTGTGATCGCTTGTCACGGAAATTTGCGATTATGTATCTGTAGGCTTTAATGAAACCAATCAAGGATCAGTCTGCTGGTCAACATTCTGGAATATAAAAGGGACTTGTCCTCGTCATTATCGAGTTTTCTTTACAGATGTTAAAACCAAAAATGGAGAGGTTATTTTGTACGGTTGTATTATTAGTAGCATTGGCCTGCTGCGCTGCTGCTAGTCCCTACTGGAAAAACACTTCAAGTGTCTCATCTTCCACAAATGCAATAGAGACGTTCCACAATCCGATTTTAGATTTTGTCTCACCCGATCCTCAAATCCTTTATTATGATGGATACTACTACATGGTATTATCTTCTAATATTTGGCCTTACGTTAACGGAGGAATTCTTATATACAAGTAAGTCACTTATTGCTAGTTCTGTAAACTGTTTTTGTGTTTTAGGCAAGGAAATCCTAAGTTGGTTTCTTTTCCGGTTTGTCTTAGGATAATTTTTATATTTTGACTGCAACATTTATTTTTCAGGAGTAAGACATTGACTGACTTCCGTGCAGCCCCAGTAAAAATGGTATACCACGTTCCTCCAGGTATGGCAAATCTTTGGGCTCCTGAAATCCATTCTATTCGTGGAAATTTTTACATTTATTTTGCCATGGATGATGGGAACAATGACAATCACAGAATGTATGTCATCAGAGCTCTCGATTCGAATGATCCGATGGGCAGTTATACTGAAGCAAGAAAGTAAAAATATTTGCATTCACATACCTATTTAAGCAGATATGTAAATCTTTGCTTCCTATTTTATGACATGACTTAAGCATCTTGATCCATACCTGGGTGCTTAATTATTTGGAATAAACCGTGTTATGTTGTGTGGTTTTTACAGAATGTCCACCCAAGATGATGTTGACTACTGGGCAATCGACGGAACAATTCTTGAATACAATTCCGCACTTTATTTTATTTGGAGTGGATGGCCCGATGTTGGTGTTGGATCTCCCCAGAATTTGTACATAGCTCCTATGACTACTCCCGAGGTGATTAGCGGAAGACGTGTTCTTCTTCGAGAGCCTAAATTCGATTGGGAAGGTCCATTTACATTAGAAGGTCCTTACATTTTACAAAGAGCTGGGCGAACCTTCCTTGTTTTCTCCGCCCATTCTACTTGGGGGTAAGAAGCAGTTCGTACAATTACATTCTCCTCATCTTTTTTGCAAGAAAGTGAATATAATATTTTAATACTTGCTCCACAGACCTGACTACTGCCTTGGAATCATGGGTCTAGATTCCGGCGATCCTTTGGTCCCAGAAAATTGGTGGCACAATAATGATGGCTGCGTATTCTACCGAAATGACGAACAAAATGTTTTCTGTACCGGCCATGCAGCTTTTACGACTTCACCAGGTAATACCCCGTTATACGAAAATAATATGACCTTTGACACCAACATCATGTGACGCAACCAGACATAGGATTCCTTTATATGAACTAGGATTAGGTAATATAAAAAGTGCTTATGTAGTACCTTGAGCTTCAAATAAGCTTTTTTCAGAATCTGGGAGTGCTAGAGCCCTGAATACGCCCTTAAATGTAACTAAACAATATGCAAGGATTACATAAACTGCGAAATGAAATCCACTCCAATTTCACATAATTTTTTGACGTAAATATTTAAGTGATACTTTTCTATCAATCTATTTGCAAATGGTATATTTCATATTGGGTATGTAAATTGATTTCAGATTTACTCGATACTTGGATAGTTTTCCATGCCACGAATGACGTAAATGATCCTGGCAGAAATAGAATTGCCCGAGTTGAGAAATTAGAATGGGACGATAACAACAATCCGATATTTCCCCGGCCATCTGGAGATTCAGTTGCTTTGAGTGTATTTCCTTCATTTTATATTAACTCCCCTTTTTCATACTATTAAAAGTAAATAAATTATTTCTCCTTTTCTTATTACTATTTCACATTTTCATACAATTTATAGGTACCAGGAGGACAATGTCAGGAAACTTTTACCAACCCCATAATGGATGGTCTGTCAGCCGATCCCTCTGCAATCCGGATTGGGGACTCATATTACTTTGTAACTTCTACCAACACAGAAAGAGAATTGACCATTTTGAAGAGTCGATGGCTTACAGACTTTAGAGGAGCAGAAAGAAGTATTGCGTATGCAGCACCTCCAGAGCATGGAAATGTATGGGCAGCTGAGATGCATATGATTAGAGGAGAACTGTACATGTATTTCACTCAAGACAAGGTTGGCGAGTCTCACAGAAACTATGTGATTAAGGCTAATAATCCGAATAACCCGATGGAAGGATGGAGTGCCCCTACAAGGTAGGAAATTGATTTTATCCACTTCTCCGGCAAATCTTTAATAAGTTAAGGCACTGCTACATTTTTTATTGATATATATTATTTGGATTATAGGTTGATGCCAGAGGATGATCACTTTTCAATTGATGGCACTATTCTTCAGTACGGAAATGGACGGTTGTACTACATTTACTGCAGTGTAGACGATGGATTACCCATGAGTCTTTTCATCGCCCCTATGAGTGATCCGATGACAATCAGCGGTCCAAGAGTACTTCTTCGTTCCCCACATTCTGATTGGGACACACAAGGAGGACCAGTTAATGAAGGTCCTTTTATTGTACAAAATGCCGAGAGAGTCTTCCTTATTTTCTCCGGATCTTCCACGTGGAACCCTAATTACTGCTTAGGTATGATGGGTATTGATAATTTAAGAGACCCAATGATAAGGTCGAATTGGTGGGACGATCTGGACAGATGTATGTTTTTCAAGAATGAGGAAGAAGGAATTTATTGCACTGGCCATGCAGCTTTCACAACATCCCCGGGTATATATTATCTTACTGCATAACAATGAATTATTATTTCGACTGTTAAGATTAAAGCTTTTATAGATTTGTGCAATTGGAATACATGTGGATAACTAATTAAATGGTTTTAATTGAATTGGGTATGGTTTCCACAGATGGTACCGAAACATGGATGCTTTATCATGCAACAGACGATCCTAACAGCAATGAATTTTCAACACGAATCGCCAGGGCTGACAGAATTACTTGGGAAGAAGATCATGCTCCAAAGTTTCCAAGACCCACTAATCGAGAACGCGCAGCTCCCAGTGGACAACCAGCACGATTTTAAATGGTGATTCGTAATTTAGGTGTATAAGAACAAGGATAGAACTCTCATATATAAATATATGTATGAATGAATGAAATATATTTTTTATCAAAACAATTGTGTAATTATTATTATTCGTATTTCACAACAGCAGAATTGACAAACAAATAAAGGAATAATATATAATTATTTACATCCGTATAAAAAATCATGTGATGCAATTGCTTCATCAAACCAACAACGTTATCTACCTTTACAAAATACTTAACAAATCCATTAGGTACTTGTAACTCTTGACTTTTCATGATATTATGGCATGTATATCACTATCTAGAAATTATCTGTTGTTTTGTGGCTGAGTCCATCCAAGCAGTTTATCATATCAATTAGCATCGTCCTGAACGAGATAAACTTAGACCTGTGAAACATCATAGTTATAAATAAATGATTTAAGGAAAGCTTGATATTTTAAAGTGATCTTAGAATTTGAATTGGGAAAAATTTTACCTTCCACACATTGCTTTGCACAATTTAATTGGCATGTATTTGAATAAGTGACATTATTACTTCCACACACCGGGGCAAACTCCCTGGTGCAAATGCAAGGTGGTTTTTGAGCCATACAATCATCTACAGACGATTTTGTTTTTTCATCAGTAGTAGTGGCATCACTTTGACCAATTGACTCACAACTTCCTTTAACAGAAGTAATATCTGCGTGAAACCATGAAACATACATCAAATATTAATTTACAGTTTAATTGCATGAACATGCATTTCATGCTTTAAAGTAGGCAGTAAATTATTCATTAATGCAAGGAAAAATTCAAAGGAACAAACTTACGTCCAGGACAATGTTTATTGTAGCACTTAATTTCGCATTTATTTCTGTAGGTTATTCCATTGGAGCCACAATGAGGATCTCTTCGATGCACTACACAGCGACAGACAAATTTTGAGAAGTAACAACGATCTGAGAATGACAAAGGTTTTCTTAGTTTTTCTGGAACTGTAGCACTGTCAGTAAAATCTGCATACATGTAAATGCAAACGAAAGAAATCAAACAAATCTTTACAAGAATCCCCATTTCTTATGATCTGTGTCTACTGATTTTGTTAATTTGTACTTTGAGACGCTATGATTTTATTAGAGTGCAATGATTTGAAACTTTAAATTGCTGTAATGTTACTGTCGTGCGATCAAAATGAAAGTGACTCGTATTTACAATGAAACGGTTTAAAATGGTTGAGTATGCAATGTATAGCAGATGGTCATTGTATGTAAACTGTATGTACTCTGTGTACTGTTGTAATGTAATAAAGAAGATTAATGAAGTGATTCACTTTCCTGATAATAATAAAATATGAGTAAAAATAAATAAATTATCCGAATCCTGCAAAAAAGAGTGATTTATGCTATCATTTCGCTTAAAAACTGACGATGATATATTATGCACTACAGCTTAACACATCTTTCATTGTTAGAGCCAGTGATAACTCTTATCAGCTTATCTCTCTAGTCCGTCAATGATGACAGCCATAATTGTTTTGACAAAATGAACCATGAATCTTTATTTTGATTTTTGGAAACTGATGGTGATCTCATCGCGAACTGCTTGGTTCATATTAGAGTGTATAATATATTACTGCGTTATATAGTGTAAGTAATAATTTCTGATGCAGATGTACATAACATAATTTAATATTATTGTCATTTCATGAAACATTAAACAGATATTGATATTATTGATATAACAATGTATACGTCATTGATTAGGACTATGTATGAATTGTACATTATATTTAAATACTTGTTGTATAACTTTGTGTAACTTAATGTGTGTTATCGGATAAACATAACTAACAAGTCT
Organism: Pogonognathellus flavescens; assembly: GCA_019776165.1. Lineage (NCBI taxonomy): Eukaryota > Metazoa > Arthropoda > Collembola > Entomobryomorpha > Tomoceridae > Pogonognathellus > Pogonognathellus flavescens. The sequence goes on along the minus strand of JABASD010000961.1, from coordinate 31,806 downwards.
TACATATACATACATCATCAGTCATTAACAATAATATCTTTAGTTTAAATGTGCTGGCGAAATCAAAAACTGTAAACAAGTAAAAAATATTGTTATTGACTATTTTAAGTAATAGGAATCATCAAGAAAGTCCCAGATTAACTCATCAATGCAAAATGATTTGAAACATCATAAATCTTTACAATAATCCAAAAGACTTGAAAAAAATCAGGAATATCTAGGTTAAATGGAGACTTGTGCATTGCAGAATTTCTTACCCTGCATAGTTTACAATGCACAGTTTTTCTAATACATTTTTACTTCCGTGGTAAACGGTTAAATTTATTTGGGCACCTGTGGTAACACTTGAGGAAGAAATATAACATAAATAACTGATTCTACTTAAAGCAGACAGGAACGTTGATAGAAGACATACTGACAGAGTCAGTTTAAACCGGTTGATTAAGGCACTCGACCCTGTACTTTTTATTACGACTAGAATGGACAACTAAATTATAAATGAATATTATTAAGTGTGGCTGTTTGTAATATTTAAAATGTACATTTAAGATGTACGCGTTTAACCACTCTTAAAACAACTTCCCACTGTTAAGCATTTGGATGAGATCTTAAGGGCAAAAGTTCATGTGCACAGACGAACTTTTTTTGTATCTTCAATAAACTTTTCATGCTTCATGAAGATGACGAGAGTTAATATTTTGTAAAAATTATACCACTCATTTAAAGCTGACATCACTTGAGACTTGAAGTGAAGGAGATGCTCATACAGCTTTTTCATTTTGTAAATGTTGTATGTACGATACGGTGATAATATCAAGGCTGGAAGTGACATCACCGGGGGTTGTTCGTAAGCAACAATACAGAATCGATTCGGAATGGAGTAAACGCAGGATTTTTACTGTGCAATATTTCTTTTGTACCTAATAAGCACAATACATACTAGTTTTAGATTTTTTCATAGAAAAAAAGCGTTAATATTTCAAAAATAAATGTAGCTGGATATTCTGAAATTAAATGAAACACACCTTGAAATCTTGAATACCTAGTCCGACTAATTAAGCAGATGCGGTGGACGTGTGGATTAATGTTGGTTTACGACGCAGGGAGCCTTGGGGTTTCCTGTTTGTTTGTGATTGCCTTTCTGCCAGCAATGTCCACATTTTGCAATTGTCAGATCTAAACAGAAATAAATACAAATGAATATTTCATTTCATTTTTAATTCTAAACTAAATTCTGAACTAATTATTATGTAATAATTAGGTCATTATTGGGTATTGGGATTTTATCAACTTACTTGGTTTGCATTTTTGGGCACAGTTAAATTGGCATAGGTTACTGTAAGTAATACCGTCGGAGCCACAAAGAGGAACAAACTGTAAAGTGCAGAAGCAAGAGTTCTTCGCAAAAATTGAACATGGTCGTCGAGTTGTCGTGGAATTATTGTTTTCCTGAGTGTAATGAGACCTGAGAGTCAGAAGAGGACTTTGTGAAGTGAGAATTACGAAGGTAGATAATGTCAAAAGACAAACGAGAGCACAAGTTGGAGCCATGGTTAATTAATTGATGATTTATTTTCAAATCTTGCTTGACAGTATTTTACTCCAGAATCTTCAACCTTCTCATTCGGCTAACCAAAGTGTAATGTAATTTTCATCTCAATGCAATCATTTTTTAAGTACCTAAGTCGTATTGACATTTGTTAAGCCCAAAGAACGGAGTGTTTACCCTAATGTATGTAAAAAGTGTTACTTTTATGATTCATTCAGTTCTTATACAAAGTGATATATTTTATGTAAGGAATTCAATACGTTTACATTCTACATCAATCTTCATACATAACATGAAATAATATCGATAACGAAGAAAAATAAACCCCCATGAATGGAATGAATGGTTGTTGACTTAACTAAATGCCTACTTAAACTCTAGAGAGAAACATCTTCTGAGAACATGGATAAGGATGACGAACTAATCTCACTCACTGAATAGCCATACGACTACAACGACGTAATTTGCTATACACTTCTGGCCAATGATAACATTCTTGGAAAATATACAAACGCCAGAGATTTAACTGTTTTCTATAAAGTTCTATACCTATAATTATAATAGTTACATGTGAGCTTTTTCAATTCTCAGAAAATATCTCCGTTTGATTATGTCCATAGGATCACATGTAGCATATCTGTATTTGACTCATTTGTTTGGTATTCTTATAATTTAGTGCATTATACTATAATATTTTGTTTTAATACAGATATTGATTAATTGATAGCAGCCAAATGCAAGTTAAATACATTAAATTGTATTTAAAAACATTTCCTGTAATTGAAAACACTTTTTTGAGAGCTGCAGTGTCTAGTATCAGACTAGGAATGCGGTATGCATTATTAAAGCAGCTTTACTAACAGTGTATAATTATTATCCCCAAAGAAAGCTATTTCTATTTCAACATTTTGAAATACCTATACACATTATCTATATACTTACAAAAATTTCCATAATTTTATAGGGATAATTGGATTAAAGTTTCAATAAATAACGTTGTAAGCTGTACAGAATTATGTAAATACAAAAAAGAATACAGTAAAATATATGGATTGTTGTACGAAAAGGAAAATATTGTCGCTTGAGACGCAGTGGCTCCAGGGACACACTTGAGATTGAGATAATTAATTATCGTCATGTTACTCTGTATTGAGACATCGACGGAAATTGACACTATTGGATGCGTACGTCCTGTTTCTCTTGTTATTTGTTGATCTCTTTCTTTACGTACGTATATTATACATACCTAGTAATATGGAACAGAGTTATTGAGCTACTTAATTCAGCGAAACATTTGTATGCGTCAATAAGCAAAGCTAATCTTTCTTAAGGCAAATCCAGACTTTAAAGCAACGTTGTCCATTTATTTAATTAGTCAGAAATTAAGTCAGTATCAACCGGTTCATTGCGAAAACCAGTGGAATAAACTGCCAAGGACAGAAAGACTTGGAAACTGAAGGCATATATACTGAAGAATGTTTAATGCTACACTATTTTCATGTGACCTGTGTTTTAAATTCTCTCACGGAATCGTCTGTGAGTAAATAAAATTGTAATAGTAACAATGGAATTACTCTGTCGATAATTTTTATTTGACCAAGGACAGGGAAAATAAATAGTCTTACTTACAACACTTACTTAGATCAATCCGCACAACAACTGTTTGCATTGTGTTCTCAATTTTTTAAAGAGCTTGTGACTTGGTATGAAAAAAAGCTTGTTGTGTCATTCTAAAACTGGTAAGTACTGATATGATATACCCGTTTCTCGAAATGTTCCATACAATACAAGCTACAACGTTAACCAAAAGTACAAACGTCTAATCAGTATTTGCTTTTAAGGTGGAAATTATTTATTGGCTATTCTTTGGGGACTGAATTACTTATGTAATAATATATAGGCAGATGATGAATTCATTTTATACTATTGTCGCATCAAAAATTTGAATTCTAATACCTACCTACTATATAGATCACGGATTCAAGCGAAAATATATTGCAGCTGCTGATAAATGCCTTTTCCTGTGAATGAATCAAAATGCTTCTGTGCATATATTATATTCATATCGGGATTCTGAAGGCTATTTTATTGACCCCATTACATCAACTGACACTTGTGATAATTAATATTTCTAAGAACGACGGAATGACTTCTTCCATCCAATGTTTTTTTAGTAAACAAAAACACCAATAAAACCTTCACTATAATCAGGTACCTATCAGTGTGGTGAGTCTTTTAGCAAAGTTTAGTTTAATTAGGCATGCAACTGGAGACATTGTCCATAATATAACTAGGTGCACATTTTCCCATTTATATTTTCGCATGACATTGGGATACATGACATTGTTTGTGGTTCCGGAGGATGGATGCGGGATGCAGCCTTTATCTTACCAGCCACCATGTACCAATATGTAGTACCATACTACATAGTAAGCAGTACATATTGTGACTAATTGCAGACTTAAACAACCTAGAACCTATCTGCAAGTTGTTGAAGTAGAAATAATTTCATTGAAACATATTTCTTAAGTGTTCATAGTTTATTGACGTTGTTTCCTCGATTGACGCACATTGTGGGCGAAAATACAATATTACTTAAATATATCTGAAAGCTACTAATATACCATTAGTAAACTACCTAGTACCAACTTAGTAATGCACATTATGCCTTCTAATAGTTTAATTAATACAGGATGCAATGATAAAGGAAAGCTGTGCAAAAAGAAATCCCCAAAATGTCTATTATCTCTATATTATTCCACATAATTAGCCAGAAACTATAAACAGCTAAAGTATTAGGATAAACAGAACCAGGATATTATGGGCATTGCGAATGAAACTGTAGTATTTCAAATACATAGTTGTATTAGTATATTATTTGTGCATGGTGTTTACTGTTTATCAAAGACAGAAATTATACCACAACTCATTGCATTGGTTGGATATCAAACTGTTTGTAACATTGTATCAGAATTCTTGTGAGACTGTTGGATATTTCTTGAAAACAATTGTGAGAGAATGATTTGTCGAACAGAAAATGTCATTGCAATTGCATGTTAATACAGTGGCACTACTAGGAGCTGTAACTGTAACTATGTAAGTGTAAGTAATGTAATTTTACATTTTGGAAGGAGATAACGAAGCAACAATATAACTAACAAAATACAGTAGCACATAATATAAAAAACTATAGAAGACCTGCATTTGTTTCGGGTTTAGGTCTACGGACTTTTGTTCATGAAATATTACTACCTTATTTAGAAAAGCTTTTAGATACTTCATTATTTATTACAGATATCATAGCTATAGATATCTGTCAGTTTTTACTGTTTAGACCGCAACGCAAAACAAACCTAACATTTCCTTAAATTTCATTATTCAACTTCCTCATTGCTAGTATTGAATGTGGTTTGGTCTTCAGGCAGTTTAAAGCATGACTAATAATTACTAATGTTCCAAGAAAGAAAATTATATTTTTCTATTGCTGGAAATCCTAATGTAATATCATAAACATTTTACGTTTTGGAGAGATCGTTTTTATGTCAACTTGACAAAGTCAATTCAAAATGGGGAGCCAGTTAGCAGACAGTGGTAAAACTGTAAGTTTTAATTTCGATGAACAAGAAATGGATACTACGCACTCTTGGGCGAACTTAGTGGACCATGATGCGTGTAGCGAGAAAGCACCAGAAGCCTTAAGTAGAAATTGTAGAATGAGAAAGCATTTTTCCGTCATTGAAGTTAATGACGATGACCCTGACGAAGAAGCATCAGGAGCTCATCGAAGGTAATTGTAATATATGTATATACATGACTGCGTAAATAATTGTGCCTACTGGGTCCAGTTTTACAATTTCAAAACAAGGAACCACAATATTTTTTGAGTATATTAAACAAACCATATTGTGATTTCATATCGATATGTTATTTAATAGGAATAGGAGAAATAGAACCTTTGCTTTTTTTAAGAACTCAAATCATTACGGACGCCTAAAGAATTGCAAATCTTTGGAACTCAAAGTAATTGAAAGTGCTGATGATGAACCATCAAGCCCAACAAGCCCAACCAAAGATGACTTTACGGCGAATGCACACAGAAACGGCATTTGGGGCTTGCAAAGTCATAAAGTTGATATAAAAAATTTACATCCGGAAGTTGGCGAACTTTTAGAAGCTGCCTCTCTGGGAAATAACGAAAAAATTAATGACATATTGAAGGACAAAGAATGTATGAGGATTTCGAATAAGGGCGACTTAAATGTTACCGACCTTTTGGGGCGAAGTGCACTTCATTTGGCTGTTTACAATAATCATCTGCACACTGCTAAATTACTCATCAATCAGGGTTTCCACTTTTTCTTCTCTTTATGTATTCTTTGAAGAAAACTCTATTTTAAAAACCTGTCATTCAATTAACAGATAATACCAATGCATTTTTCCAGGTGCAACAATTGACGTGTGGGATTCTCAGAAAATGGCGACTCCTTTAATTTGTGCTGCTGCCATTGGGAAAGTTCCATTGATTCAATTATTGTTAGAAAGTGGGGCTGATGTTAACTGTGGGTACGAGAGAGGAACCACTGCTCTTCTGTGGGCTGCCAGATCAGGAAGTGTGGAATGTCTTCAGACACTTCTTGAAGCTGGAGCACATTTAAATGCTCCAATGATGTACTCAGAAACTCCGCTGCATGTTTCCTGTGCTCGAGGAGATGTAAAATGTGCAAAATTACTCTTACAAAACGGGGCTGATGTAAACCTTCTCCAAGTAAGCTCATACAACTTACAGCCCCCGTGCAGGGGGTTCATTGAATGCATTTTCAATTAGTAAATTCTAATTAATGATGATATTGTACATACATACCAAACACAACGCATACATCGACGGGATTATGGTTTAGCTAATTATAACCTTTCTTGTGTAAAGGGTGAACAAAGAAATACACCTTTGCACCTGTGTGCCCAGGAATTCAGCACGGAGTGTTGTGAGTTATTACTGGACAATGGGGCACAGTTGGACGCACAAGATATGAAGGGACGAACTCCCTTACACGTTTCAGTCCTTTCTTCTGATGTTGAAACTACGCAACTGTTTCTAAGTCGTGGAGCAGATGTTTCAGTGAAAGATACGGAAGAACGAACACCACTGTTTCTCGCAATTGATAAAGGTTTACTTGTACAGCTTACTTTTACAATTTTATGTCCATGAAAACCTATATGTAGAGTAGAACTCATTAGAACATGTTAAATATAAAAGATCTTTCACAATCAGATCCTAGAGCCGTAGAGTGTGCGCAATTACTTTTAACCCACAATGCTGCTGTTAATTGCCAAGATCATATGGGACTCAGCCCACTTCATATCAGCGCCATAAAAGGCAAAATGATTTTAATTTGCATTCGCATTACTTTCCGTATTCTAAACTATCTATCTGTATATATACAATAATAATATTTGCCTATGTATCTTTTACATCTTCTATAGAATCAAAGAAGTGTGCTGAAATTCTCATAAGACACAATGCTAACGTGGCCCTTGAGTAAGTCCGAATTTAATTTTTCAGATTGCCAAGTGTGCAAAGATAAATATTATGAATGTTTATTAGTATGTATTACGTTAGCAGCATATTATTCTGGTTTTGATGAAATTTATGTATTACCGGCACAGATCTAAGGCTGGAGTAAGTGCTTTGTCCTTAATGCTACGCAAAATTCCAGATACCATGACTTATATTAAGAATCATCTCAATGACGGAGTGACAGTCATCCGAGATACAAATGACTCTAGCTGCAAAGTAAAGCTCAATTTTAGGTATGTATTGAATAGTTTCATTTGTTTGCAAAGTGTTAGTTTACGCGTGTATAATTTATACAATGAAAATTAGCATGCTTTGAATTACATAATAAAAGACTTCACATGTTCAGTCTTAATAAATGTAATGAATAATTTACAAGGACTATAGTACCAAGTGGCGGTGGTGTGCATACGATGAGAACTTCAACCATTGGTCGAAAAAAACCAGGACATAACAAGGAAACAGAAGTTATAAAATCTTTCATTCGTACTGGTCAACAGAATATCCTGCTACATCCTCTGATAGAAGCTTTCCTCACGCTGAAATGGCAAAAAATGCGAAAGTTTTTTTATTTAGGTATCATACTGAAGGTTGGTCTCCGTCTTTAAACGAAGTTGCACATGAATATTAATAGCTAATTACATACAAGCAAATATGAGGCAATCAGCTTTTTATTATTATTCAATTTTAATAGTTCACAAATTCACAATATAATTACTTTCATATTCACATAACATTTTTGCAGGTACTTTTGGCTTTTCTATTTTCGGTTTTCTTAATGAGACTTTATGTCTCTTGTCCAGAACCACCTACCAACGTGATTGCAAGTGCAGTAAGTACTGTACTGACTAAAGTTGTTCCGTTGGACAATGGAACTACACTTAATAACCTAGCAAATCTTGATCCTAATGATTCAAATGGGGCTTCTCACAATGACACTACTACCTCTAAAGGTTACTTTGATACTGATACTGGTCGAAGGGATTTTCTAAATGTATATGCTCAAGATAAAAAATCATTGTTGTTTGTAAAATTTTATAAATATATTACGCTCAACATAGGAATAGAACCGAAAGTTGTAAAGGAGCCTCCCGTACCAAGAGAGCTATGTTTTGAACGTTCAGAGTGGATTGCGATTTGGAGTCTGGTTGTTTGTTTGTCATTGTTCCTCATCTGTCAAGAACTGCTTCAAATGATGCAGTCTTTTACTACCTATATGTGGTATATTGAAAGTTGGATATTTTGGTTGTTCATTATCCACGTTGGCATCACATGTACTTTTCTACCTCGTGATGGAAGCAATAAATTTGTTAAAATACCCTGGCAGCAATCATTCGCTGCAGTAAGTTAGCTTTGCAGTTTATTTAGTTATATGCAACATTAAATTAAGCTATTGTGAATCTTTCATGAATTCCATGTTTTAAAATTGTGTATTGGCTGCAGGTTAGTATTTTTCTTGCGTGGATTTTCATTTTGGTTCAATTGGGGAAGTTTCCTACAGCAGGTACCCTTGTTCAAATGTTTGTCAAAGTAAGTCCTTCCTCTTTGTTTCGTTTAAAGTTATAATACTTAGTTCATTTTGCATTTGTGTGTGGCTTTGGATAATTTTCATGATTTGACGTATGTATTTAGGTATTCGCTAATTTCGGACGCTTTTTTGCAGCCTACTCTTGTTTCTTAATGGGATTTACATTAGCTTTCTGTATTCTCTTTCAATTGGTTCGCTGTTTTTACTTACAGTGATGTATTTGTATACTGGTGAAAAAGTATTTAACTGATTAAGATGATGTTATGTATAGGAAGAAAAACCGGGAGAACCGGAAGACCCATTTAAGAATCCATTGACAGCGTTCGCTAAAGTCATTAGAATCATGACGGGTGATGTAAACCAAGAAAAGTATTTCGAAAAGTTAGAAGGTGTACATTTTTGGGTCGCACAAATATTTCATGCAGTCTTTGTCACAATGGTGACTATTGTCTTAATGAACTTACTCGTCGGATTAGCTGTAGCAGATATTCAGGTCGAATATTTATCACTTAAATTTCCTCTTACAAATAATATAGTTTTAAGATATACAAAATACTTCAGATTGTACCAAATTGTACCATATGTACACGAATTTCTAATGCAGGTATAGATATACAGATAAAAATATATGCCTACATTCTTCGTTCTTATAAAGAATACTTCTATGCTACAGGGTATGTACAGGGATGCTAAATTACACAGACTTTCAAGACAAGCTGCTTTGGTTTTTCATTTGGAATCAAGCTTCTTATCTTCAACAGTATTAAAACGAATTCCGGTTTCCTGTGCGGCTTCCCTGAAAAGGCATATTTTAGTTCTACCGTTTTGTTTAAAGTAACTACAAACAATTTTTTGTTTACATAATAATCACAACCAAAATGAACTATAATATAGTATTTACAAATGCAATATATTTTTTCTCTTTGTAGTGGTAACTTCATAATCCGACCGTACGATTATCGTGATATAAGGCTACCTGAAGATTTGAAATTATCATTTTTGAAATTGTCAAATTCGTCAGTAGGAGAATTGGGAAATGCAAATTTGAAAGAAAACGATTCGTTGGCTGACAACTCTTCAATTAGGGACTTGGAACAAAAAGTTTCGGACATAAAACATCAATTGGATTATTTAATTGAAAAAATGGATAAATATTGTTCCGCAAACACCAGCCAACCATCCCAATGAAACTAATCTTGTAATATTGTCAGAGTCTGTGCTAATTAATGTTAGTATGCAATGTCAATGTATTTGTAATGAATGTAATGTCACTTTGTCCCTTCCTTGTATCTCTGGAGGTTATAAAAGACCTTTCTGAGGAACCGTTAAGACAGTTGCGTCTCTGGCTTCAAACACTACTCTCTTACAATAAATTCACACCATACAGAATCCACATAAAGCTGTAAAGATTAATATAACTAAATAATTCATTGGTAGTATTCATACCAAAATCAGTCAGTCAGTCTAAGTAAGATTGCCAGGTCAAGCATATAGCTTTTCTGTATTTTTCAATATTATTTACCTGTATAGTGTATACCAATCAAGCAACGCATATTCATTAATACTACTAGGTTTCGTTAATTGGTATACAATTGTAAGTTTATACGAATACAAACTTAATTAGTCCTCCCTATTATTTATTGTCAAGTCTATAGTTCCACGTTTTATCGCTTATGATTTTTAGTTGGTTACCGTATACCCTTACCTTAACCGTAAGTTTCATAAGTACAAAATGCGACAATCAGTAACACAGAAAAACAAGGTGGAAAAGAATTTTTTATTGGAAGTATTATGAGATTTGCATTTCATTGTAGCTTTTTATTGCATTTTCCTTCATTCAACATCTGAAAATGGTTAAGGAGAGTCGGTCAATAAATATTCAGCATTAAAAATTTATTACAATAAAATGGCATCAACATGGAGAGAAATAGTAAATTACACAAATCAGACTGTGACACCACTGTATTGGCAATTTTGTGTTATATGGAAAACAATTTTTATACCTATACCTTTGCCTATGTAATTGTCTTCACATCGCCGATAAGTTATGTGTACAATATTGTCCGCAGAGAATTATTTGCAACACATGAGCTGCATGTGAGCATCGTTCTCAGTTTTCGTTTCTAATCACTAATCACACAGGGACTACTCTCACACTCAAACTGAATCTCTGGCTACAAATGAATTATTTGCCAATTGTGTATGGATTTTATTCTCAGTTTGTTAGGACAATTAATCAACCGTAATTAACACATTCTTGCTGACAAATGGCCAACAATTGTAAATGCATTAGATTCTGTTAGCATCGCCTACACTTACAAACTTACAAGTACGCTAAAAGGATTATAAATTTTAAGTAAGTACTTTACTTACAAAAGTTGCAGGAGATAATTAAATATGATTGCTTTAGCACCACATTTTCAGATTAAGTACCGATTAAGGATAATTATTTTAACAATTGCTTAGTGTGGAAAAATTCTTTTATTTCTGTACACAAAAAAACATTAAATAAAAAATAAACTTCAACAGAGAACATAATAATATTTTCTCACTTAACAAACATCATGCCCCATAATATATCAATATGCACGTTCATACATCACACAAGTAACAAACAGAACACAAGCAAGTAAGTACCTACAAGTTTACAAGTAAACCAGTTCTGGATGTGAGTTTATAGTTCAGAATGTAATGAGTGTATTTAGTTTGTTGAAAACGCGGAAAGGTTTGGCAGGAAGCTTTTTCTACAGCATAACATCCGTATGAAAAGCTACGAAGAATGTGACGTGAGTGCAAGTGCACCAAACATGACTGCTGCACTGACTTGTATGCAGTGCGCTATACAAAAGCTCTTTACGAATTACATTACAAATGCACCCAGCGGTCCACATGAATTTATTTACAAACAATCCAATTTTAGTCACATTCTTCCCCATAACCCCTTTATTCAACCCTGTCCACCTGCAATACAACTACCTAAACCGTAATTATGAAATGCAACCTATTTTTTTAAATCAGGAACATTATCAAAGAGATTTCACATGTACTAATATTATTTGCATAGCTATTTATATGTACCTATGTTTTTTTAATTACGTATTTATCTGCTTCATCCACAGCCACACTGTTAACAAATTAGACTGGTATGTATTGTCATTGTTTTCCAAGTATGGAATCATTGTAGTTGTTGTAATACTAACTATATTTCGGTAATTAGCATTAAATAAAATATAGTGAATGCATATTTAATATTCACTTCCCACGTGCTGCTACTGTAATGGTGAATGTCAAACATAGGGCATGCAGGTATAGCTATTACTATAGGTTAGCGTATAAATAATATTGTTATATTATGTGACATGCATTTATGCACTTGTGTATGTGTTGGGTTACCAGAAAACTGCTTTTAGTACTTAGTATAGGTAATGTAGGTTAGGTATGTACTAAAGTTGAAGGTAAGGTAGAATATAGTACTGAGTTTATATTTGATACGGTTCTCTGTAAAAATTATTTTGCTGCATTTCTTTTTATTCTGCTGTTACCGTATAATATTATGCCAGATTCTGTATGTACATAAGACTGCGCTAACACATTAATTGGCATTTCATTCATGTTACAATCATTGTTTCGTTAGCAAGTATTTAATATTATTATCCTGGAAGAATTTGCTTATTTTTTTATTTATTTAACTCTTCTGTTATTTCAGTTGAAATCACAGAACCTTTTTCATCGTAAACGGTCGTTTCGTAAATGGTCTTCGATTGTCTCCTTTTCTTATTCTTTTTCTTCTTCGATTTGTCTTCAACGGGAAGAATATCTATTTCTTGATCTTCGGAAGGGTCGGGAACCCAACTATAAGCGATGGACCTTCTTCCTCTATACTGCTTCGATTTCTTATTTTTCTTGTCTCTCCCCTGAAGAGTCATTGAAGATTCTGAAGGCATATACATTGAAGAATCTGAACCAATCCAACTATATTTCTTTGACTTGCGTGGCTTGGTGTTGAAAGTGCTGATAGAATCATCATTTTCATCATCTTTCAGAGATTTCCGAGATTTCTTTCTGCCCAATCCTTTGTTCGCATTCTCAAAACCGTCCATAATACTGAAATCCTCAAGCGAAGAAACTGCTGCAGTTGATATAGCAGTTGAATCCATGTAATCAGGAGTCTGTTTTTTATCAGTTTGAAGAGAATTATAATCAGCAGGCTGGGCTTTTGAAATAGCATTATACTCGGCTGAATGAAGAAAAAAACATTTTTTAAAATTTTGGACTGCGATTGTAAGAGAGAATTTGATAATTAAAAGCTTTCCTCCATTTAGGAGGTATGTAAACTTACCAGCGTTACCAAGAAATAACGATTTAAAATTCTGGGTAATTTTAGGTTTAATTTGCTCCTCCGTGGGATAGTAATCTCTGTAGTATCCAAAAGTCCAAAATGTGTTTCTCTACACAAAGGAAGTTATTATTGCAATGCACCCAATAAACCTATAATTTTTAATACGTAAGAATTGAAAAATAACTAACAGCTAACTTTGGTGGCCAGGGAAAGCGACTTAATAGCTCAAGTTCCATTTTATGCTGCCATACATGCTTTAGTGCATCGTGCTTGTCTGTAGAGCCCTCTGCTTTATACTGGACAGTAAAATTGAAAAGTAATGATCATAAACTCAATCATGGGGTTTGAGAATGTGACAGAGATGTTTTTCTGTTTATATTTATTCTTTGCAATAATGGTAATAATATTTGGAGTGTACATACTTCAACTAATAAAGCGAGGTATTCATCATAGGATTTGTAGAAATCGTAAGAAGCAATTGGAGGTGAATACTGCAATATAGAAATTAATTCAGAAGCGGTTTCATTAATGTGCATTGTTATAGTTAAGAAAGGAACGCTAACACTGCATGTATAAATAAAAGTGAAAGCTACACAGGTTTTGCTTTCTGTGTATAATAAACACATAATATTAATTTACATTACTACCGTGTCAAATTTAACTTCTCGAAGTCGACTCTTGCCCGACTTTGGAAGTTGCCCGAAGAGATTTAAATCTTCTATCTTTGACGCTTTACGACGAGCATTTGGCTCAGGTTCTTCCGGAACTTCCGGAGCTACTTGATTAGGAGCTAAATATAAAGTCAATCTCCTTCCGGCTTTTTCTTTCTTTATCTTTATGTCAGTGTCAGAGCTTTTGTCTAGCAATGGCTCTTCAAACTTGACCATGACGTAATAAGAATCAAGAACTCAGGAGACTGCGAACGTGTTAATATCTATAGATTGACGACTGCAATGACTATGGACCTATTGTCATTGTATGATGTTGGGGCAATTTTGAGAAGCAAAATCATTTCTCATATAGATACCATTTCGGAAATCATGGTAACAGTTTTATCAACCCTATTGGAAAGATAAGTACATAGGTCATATGCAGGGTGGTTGTAGCCTAGCTGTTGTGGTAGATAGTAGTAGTAGTGTGTTTATTGACCAATAGGTATAATAACATCATCGATCACAATTCATATCATTTCAAATTACATAATACATATACATGTATTATAGGTATAATATATCGAATTTTCGAATTAGGTATGTAGATTAAGACGGACCTTTGTTAAAGGTTTGCCAAACTAACACTAATAAATAAATAAACATAAAATTCATAGTGCATTACCTTACCTATACCATGAGTATTACACTAAAGAAATGATTTACATGACTATTTTTAATCATTTAGAAATATTTGTAAATCAATTTTTATTGGACTTGACTATGCTAACTAAATACTAAACTCTATCTACAACAGGTATGATATCATAAAATAATTTACTCGTACCACGACAGAAAATCAGAAACGTTCAATTAATCCCCTACAACCCATCCCATCAAATCACCAGTAAAAATAATCATCATGATACCACGAATAATGGTCCCTACACTCTCAAGCTCTAAAAAGGGATCATTCGAATATCCCGTGACTGTGACTACCATTCGTTAAATGTAATAAGATATAGAAGTTGCAGAAGTAAAGAAACTTGCTTTGAACAAACTTTTGCACATCATAATACATATATGAAGAACCATATTAAGAAGCATAAATATTATTACATTAGTTATCTTGTAATATTCTTACGACCACTTTTGATGGTCTGATCAATAGCGTCAAAGTTGCAGTAGATAAAGCAGAGGAAAAGGAAGTGATAAGCCGACCATAACGAGTGTCATGTCATGTCACACAAATAACATGCCTGTACATGAGTTGAACTGCACATGAGAAACAGCTCATAAAGACGGTGCAGTGTTTTATAGATATTTGTTGATGAAACATAGAACTGGAAGTTTGTGGAAGCGCTTCAATTCGCCTGCCGTCCGTGTAGGATGTCAACAGGAATGTACATGAATTCTTATCGCTTCTCAACTCACATAGTCATTCCCTCAATCAATAAGTGCAAGAGTAAACAAACGCTCCAAGCTTATGCCATGCCACAAACGATTTGTATGTTGTTCATGTTGTGTTGTTCTGTGTTCTTGTTACTTCTGCACTTCTCTGCCTCCCGTTCCTTCACCAACCAACAAACTTTATACAAACTTTCGGCAAAACTCGGATACTCTAACTTAAATGCAGCTTACATCTATATCTTCGATAAAAATGAATGTTTGTTCTTACCTTTAAAGCTTTAATGCGTAAAAGTTAATCCTTAGTAGCAGTTGCAATTACATTAGCAATTAAATTCTGTATTTGTTTATGTGGGTTTGTTTGTGGTAACAATTTACACGTGTACAGCGTATGCACACACAATGCATTGGAAAATACAAGTAGGATTTTATTATAGGTTTAGATACTATTGTTGTATATTTTTGCAACATTATATATTACGTAGCATGTATATAGTTCAATGAGTTTGTGTATGCAATGATATAATATGCTTTCATGGCACTGTAACATATTAATGACTTCTATGTACATATCAATTTTGCACAAAGCTTTGTGTAGATTTGCAATTTTTTCCAGGTTTTAGTACTGTGGGATAACTTACAAAAAATTGACGAATTTAGGAATTCATAACAAAAAGGCCAGAAAATCAAATTCTACCAATTCGTATGAAACTTACAGGGTTTGTAGAGTAAACATCGCTGAATACGATGGCGAATTTAGTTTTACGTAGAAATATTATTGTACCTTTCTAAGAAATTCATTTCCGTGGTACAACTACCCAAAAGTTATACAACTTTGTTTCCGCAAGGGCGCTTTGAGTGTGCTAATTTGTGTCAAAAACAAATCATGCACAAAAAGATCTCTCTCTATATGATGTGTATAAGAGTTTGTTGCAGATTTGCAAAGCAGAATGTGGACTAGCTGCTGAATTGTCTATGTGACATTACGATAAGTCACGTTTTACTCATAATAAAATATGAGTGCGAATGAATAGTACCTACAATGCAATTGCTATACGGAACATATTTCATATCATTACAATTTGCTGCCCACAATTAGTATGTTAGAATTTCTCAGGTATAATAAATATATACAGATGGACAGTTAATAATTTCCATTCATAAAATAGATGTACATGAATGTTATGAATGAATGAGGTACCTAATGTAGTACATGAATTGGAAAGAAAAGAGTGAATTAATATTGATGTGATCTGTAACTTGTACTGACATATCCTCCCCTACTCAAAATGAAGATGCAGCCGTAGTGTCTAACTTGTATTAACTAGGAACATCTAATCTAACTCACACCTTGCATATAACACAGGACAAAGAAATTACATAAGTAGGTAGTCCAGCAACTTGCGTGTTTACAAATTTAAACCCCTGCGTTATAAAGATTTTAGATAGGTATAGCGTGTTGTTTTATATAATAAACAATCATCAAAATGTATGATTTATGGTATGAAACTATTGTGTGAATAATGACCTGCTATAGCTGATGACGATATTATTTTTTACTCATCCCACTGGCGAAAAAATGCACGCTATACTCGTTAAGCTTATGCATTATTGTTCTTGGAATCGAGAAATGTATCTTCTTCTGATCATCCACATGCATGCTACTTGGCTGCAACTCTCTGGCAGTGAGTGAGACACGTCTTTATGTTACCAAATAAAATATCCTAAAAGTAATGGAAAAACCAGTTTTCTTGCTATGAGAGTAAACAGCAAAAGAAATAGTTTTTTGCAGAAGAGTTGCTATTACTGCTGCTCTGACTGGCTGGACAGGAATGTTTCCTGCATTCGTATTCTGGTTGGCAACATTTTCATAGCTGATATCAAATCTAGCGAAACAAGACAGATATGCAAAAAGACAATGGAAATCCAGGTGCAAGTGCAGACAGTAGCCATAAAACTATGAATTTTAGTCGCAGTCCATTTGTTAATAGAATCATCTTTATTAGCTGATAGAAGTACATAGCATGTACTTAGATAGTCTTCTTACGCAGTGAGAAGTTGAGGTTGAGCAACTGCGCTCTCTCAGATCTAAAGAGTTGTTCGTTGCTATCTTTTACCTATGTATTTGTATATACTACTACATCAAAACAATTCGGTTATTAAAATAAACTCTTCTATAAAGGAACTAAAAGATTGCTAATGTTTATGTTGTGATACAGAACAGATGTAAACATGCAGATACAATTTTTGCACATAGCAATTTCGCTATTTACTGTTTCTCTGTTTTGTGTTGACGTGACGGAGGGACAACGACAACGAGTTAGAGACAGGGAGAGAGACAGAGAAGGTAAGATTTAATGTAAAATGTAAACCGTTTAATTTAAAATGATATGCAAATTCCAATCTATTTATACAGCCGTGGTTTAAGCCAAGAATTCTAATAGATTTGGAATAACTTATTTAAACAATTTTTTGTAGGCTCTTCCACACGTTGCAATTTAGATGATATTCAGCGAACTCAAGGACAATGTACAAATTTACGAAAGTGTACTCATGTAATTGGAAGACTGCGTGCGGGGGCATCTGTAAAAATATGTCCAGGAGGAAGAAATGAAATCGTTTGTTGCCCCACGGAGCCAACAATGGCTGAAAAAAGTAAATAAAAATAATTGAAGAAACATATAGTAAACATGTTTAATGTATTTGTGATAATTTACACATATATTATTGTTTTCGCTTCAGAATGTCAAGAATGGGAGCAGATCCTTAGACGACCTGATTTTTTCGGACAATCAACTTTTCAGCAACCACAATGTGCATTCAAACAAGTAGCAGGTTTTATTGTAGGGGGGAGAGACGCACATCCTTTTGAGTTCCCTCATAGTGTAAGTTAATATAATATCAATTAGCCTTCTCATATGAAATATAAATAATAATTACCTACCTAATCTATTAATTTTATTTTATTATGCCTAAAAATATAATTAGGTTGCATTAGGATTCGGAAATAGCCAATCATCAGCAAAATATGAGTGTGGAGCTACTCTCATAGATTCTAAATACCTTGTGACAGGTAAAAAAAAATTCTGAATTGCATTTTATTTTGTAGTCTCTCAGTTCTCAGTCTGGGTTGCAATAATTTGACAGTTCGTCGTATAGAAATTGAAATGGTACACATAAGTTTCTTTAGGTACATATTTTTTATATGTATTTTCTATACATGAGTTTGCGTCAAACAACAATAACACGTATAATAATGTAATACGGGTAAAAAACACTTGCGTGAGTGAGTGGACGCGGACACGTGGACTAAATGTCAAGTAATTGTAGTAAGTACTTACCTGTATAGCCTTATTATATCAAAATTACCAAAGAAGCGCATAAAGGTATACTTTACTTCGTATGACAAAAACTGAAAGCAGAAATATACATGCGTCACCACAAAGAGAAGAAAATGCATGAAACACGACATGGTAATAATTTGTAAGTTCTACTGCTGATTTTATTTATGTACGAATTGCATAGATAATATAATGATAAGTTGCTCAAATCGTTCGTTAACAGACTATTCGAATGCTGTCAGTTTTGACATGTTCGTATCAAGACACAAGACTTCACGAATATCTGCATGTATTTTGCAAAACCATTATATGTCAAGAAATCATTGTGTATCTGATGTTAAGCTTTACAGTATCTTAGAAATCATTAGAATAATATCTGTCTCCAAAACATTTGAAATTCAAACCCTTCATGATTATGTGTACCTATAGTTGTGTATACTTATGCATTTGATTGTATGCAGCTGCACATTGTGTGAAAAGTGACAAAGGACGACCAAGGTGGGCGTTAATAGGCGATATCACTCTCCAAAGACAAACGGTGCCATATCGTAAAGTGGTTCCTATTGTGGAATGGATTGTTCATCCTGACTACAGACCCCCATTAACTTACAATGACATAGCGATTCTGAAGCTTGGAGAAGAAATGGAAACCAATCGTTACATTCTTCCAGCTTGTCTTGCCGATCCGGCAACAACACCCACAAGTTCTAATGTTGTAGCCACTGGATGGGGAATGGTGGGAGCTGGAGGTACTTAGAGTCAAATCGCTAATACAACATTCATAGTTTATTGCAATGAAATCACACTTTTAATTGTGTGTTGCAGAAAGACAGAGCGACATACTCCAAGCTGTCAACTTAACGATTGTAGGAACAAAAGAATGCAACGGTTATTTCAACGACAATGTCGAGAAACGTATACGGTAATAGCTGAAAAGACTAAACAATTGATACAAATATAAAGACTTTAATTCAGAACTTATGGCTCAAATATTAAAATATGCACACATGTTTGATAAAATAACTCATTTATACTGTAGATATCCCCAGGGACTGGTTAAGAGTCAGCTATGTGCTGGTGACACTAGAAACGGTGAAAAAGACACTTGCAATGTAAGTGGAATATCTCTTTACTTTCTATCTTTTACGTACATAATCATTATGTGCATTGTACCCAAAACAAAAAATCACGTCTCAAGTACAAAATTGTGTCTTTCTAGGGTGACTCAGGAGGGGGCATTACCGTAAACCCTAAAATTGATTGTTTGTATCATCTGGTTGGTGTTACTTCGTTTGGGTCAAAGTTGTGCGGTTTCGGCCAACCTGGAGTGTACACTAAAATATTGTCTCATGTCGATTGGATAGAAAGAACCATTTGGACCTAAACCACTGCAACAGAGACATAGAAAGCTAAATATATAAAAAATATATTATAATTTATGCTTTGTGGATACATTTTGAAAAAATATATCTAAACATGTTACTGTTTATAAGTACTTATTATATACATATACATGTATGATGTACCTAATGCAAGAAGCATAAAAGCTAACTAAGACAGTATATTATAAGTATAGCTGTATATAAAATACGATGAATGTGAATTTCGATAAGATTGTGCCTTATACAATACCAAAGCGTTGTTGTAAGTAAAATAAATTATAAACACGAACACGATATCCTATACAGTAACAGAATACGTATAGCTTAAGTAAACAAAACACTTTCTCATCAGTTCCTTTATCGAGAAGATGAATGAATATTTATTATTTGACCATGTATAGGACGAAAACGTGCATTGATTAATGTCATTGCTTGCTCATGCTGAACTACTTTTAGAAGTATGTTTTAGGCTATATTCGACAATCCCGTTGCAGAGTACCATACATACAGAAATTAATTATAAAACAAATAGAACAATGAATTATTAATAATCCAAGTTTCCAAATGACACTTTTAGCTTGTTAAGCATTTATAACGCCTACCCATGCAAATAATGCGTTTTCATCGTCTGTCTTTGAGTTAGCTATCAGTATCACCATCCACATCTTAAATTATGTTATTTTTGTGTGCGATGATTTGTGGTGTAGTGTCTTCTTTAACATAGGTATGTATAAACAAATAGCATAATATTATTCACGATATCATTCAAATTCAACCATGAAACCATGATACCATTCAATATACAGTAAGCTAATCTCAACTTCTGGGCTTCCATGCAAAAGGCAGACACGTCCGATTCTAAGAGCTATTCTATACGACCATGATCTTGTAAAGGATATTATTTCGTAAACTATAGGACCATATTTTATTATAGCAGCGGTATGAGCATGACTTACTATATAAATAGTTATTGCCTGAGCCTAAAACTAAAACTTCTACTTATATACATACAAAACACTTTGCATAATAAGCATTTATTCTAATTATGTAATATTATATGCTACAATATAGAAATTGGAAACGCTTTAGGATAAACAAATATAATTTATTAATAGTAACAATTCATACGATACCACATATAGGTTCATACAGACTCTACTTCATTGTCTACATTTATATCCTGAAGATGCAAACAAAGATTCAAATACCCATAACGGGAAGTTGAAAGTTGAATGTACTGGTTAACCAGAACCAAGATGTCATTTGAATTTCCATTGACACATAAAATGTTAATAAACAAACTGTACGACTACCTAGGAATCCTCAATTTTTGTGTTTTGACTATTCCGACTGTCCCGACAATGCAATGGTGGTATGGTAGGAGAAGGAGACCCGGAGAACCCTCAAGACCCTCATCCTCGCTGCCCTCTGTTTGATCTCATAATCTCATCTGATTATCTGATCATTGGGAAACTGTGAGTGAGTCTGAGTGTGTGTAGTGATCGAGTAATGTGAGACGATCAATTGTTAGAAAGAACGTTGCAAGAAAATCGAGTGAATTTTACGGTAGAATTTTCTTTAAATTGTTGTATCTCTGAAAACTCTGCCATATCTAATTTCTGTGATTGTGGTTCGTGGTTTGCAAACATTTGTATCCTGTCGATAAATCGTTGTTCTTTGAAAATTTCTTCAGGATTTTCGCATTTCGTCCATTTACCAGAGTTATTTCAAAAGGTGAGTATTGATTGCATTTGTATCATTGAAGAAAATAAATAATAGGTAATAATTGTGTGTACATGTTGTGGTTTTATGGTACGTTTTTTTCACCCAACTATTGAATTTTATAGGTGAAAATATTGACAAATCCAAATATTACGATGTCCGGTGCCGATAAGAAAATTAAGGACCGATTCACCGATTCGGAAGCTTCGGATGACTCTTCTCCGTCGGTTGAATTGCTGCAGGGAGATGATGTTTACATGGTGGAAAAATTAGTTGGGAAGAGAAAGAATCCGGAAAATGGAGGGATTGAATATCGAGTCAAATGGGAAGGGTATCCTACGTAAGTTGATTTTCAATTCAACTTTTAAAAATGCATCACTTTACTGAGTTAGTGGTTACTTACTAACACAACTGGATGAAGGTTTTCTTTATAATATATATTATTTGTGTTTTTTCCACAGATCGGATAATACGTGGGAACCCTTAAAGAATCTCCAGTGTATTACTCTAATCGATGAATTCGAAGCCAGAGAATCGGAAAAAACAAAGAGACAAGAGAAAAAGGAGCAAGAACGAATTGAGAAAATACAAAAGCGAAAAAGGGAGCGCCAACAGGAGGAAGAAAAGTTACGCTTGAAGGAAAAGTCATTTAAAAATGCGAAAAAAGAAAAACCTCACAAGGAGAAAGAAATTGATCATGAAGTACGTTATTAGTTATTACTGTTACACTTAATGCATGAATTTATTATTAGTAAAATATGATGCTACTATTTATTCTTAAACTTACTTTGTGTATCTTTATAATTCCTTTTTTGCAGAGTACTACTGTATCAACAGATGACCCGTTGGAATCAGGATTCGTAAAGAATTACAAGGTGCAAAAAATTATTGGGGCTTCTGGGAGTGATGGCGAGTTAAAATATTTAATCAAATTCGAGCAAGCAGAGGAACCTCAATTGATTGTTAATACAGTATGTCATGAAAAATGTCCCGTAGAATTAATACACTATCTTGAGAAAAACCTTACTTGGTCATCTAAATTTAATTGTGATTGAATTAAAATGAACCTCCTTGACGGATACTCACATAATCAAAATGTTTTATAGTCAATTAGTCATTCAGCTTTCGTACTCTAACTCTGTTAGTATTTAGTATTGTTATAATTTTATAGTTACCAACTAAACATATTATACAGATGATGTATTAACTATTGCTACTTTTGTGTATTCAATTAACTTATGCTTTAAATCAGTTACTAGTTTATCAAGAAATACAAGATCAACTTTGTCTAGTTAATTATTAAATACTATTATCATTTATTGATTCGTTTACATGAATTGTTTATTTCTGAAGTTGTCGATATGTTCGTACCATCCGATCCATGCAAGAGCGAAATCAGTTTAGCATTTTACGCTCTCAACTTCTTTTATGTATGTATCATATTATTATTCATTAATTACTGCGGCTAATACAGCCAATTTCGACATTAATTTAATTAATGGATTCACTGATTAACCGAACATAAAAATGTAGTTACAAACATGCATGCATTTTTTAAATCATCGTCATGATATGAGCCCTGCTTCAACTTTACAAACTAATTAGTTAAGAATACATGGAAGAACTCACAGGAGGTGCCCCAGAATTTGATTTGTTTGTTTTTGCTTCTTCAATCGCCTTTACAAAGGCACTCATATTGATTTCCTTTAAAGCGATGTTAAATTTTATGCTGGCTGAAGATGCGAGATTTTCTAAACTTCCGTTCCAAGACGCCCATGCTCCTTCGACTGATCTACAATTGTCCAAAGCGAGTAAATGTAAAGACTTCAGTGACTTCGGTGACGAAATGACATCATCCGGTTGCATCATTTGCAAAGAATTTATTGCTGCTGCAGTAATCATGTCTTTTAATTCACACGGGGAAAATCCATCAGTAAGAGCTGCAAGAATCTTGAAATTTACATCATCCGCAATGTTTTCTTTGTCGAGAATTAACTTCAATACTTGTTCGCGACTTTCCAACTCCGGAAGCGGAATATTAAATTTCTTTGTGAGCCTTCTCATTACCGCTTCATCGATTTTTTCAGGTCTATTTGATGCTCCCATCACAATAATAACTTTACCAGGATCAGTCAAAATCCCGTCCCAAAGGGACAAAAATTGAGCTTTAAGAGACGCAGAAAGTTCGCTGTCCGCAGATTCTCGAGTACGAAGAAATCCGTCAATTTCATCAATGAAAATAATACTGGGCTGATATTTTTCGGCTAAACGAAATAATGCTGCTGCCAACTTTCCAGATTCCCCGTAGTATTTGTTGAACAAAACAGATAAATCCAAGTTAATGAATGCACACTTTGAATGATAAGCCATTGCTTTAGCAAGCAGTGTTTTCCCTGCAAGAATATGTAAACCACATTCAGCATTGAATTAAAAGCATTATTAAATTATTACTATATACTTTTGAAGATACATTCTTACCTGTTCCAGGAGGACCGTGGAATAAAATGCCTGTAAAAATACGAGCATTTTAATTCATTATCTTCTGCATAAGATTGAGAAACAATTTTCACAGAAAGTAATACTTAAAGTAAGATACTACTAACCTTTTGGACAGCTCACCAGCTTTGATTTCCCCTTTTCATTGTTCTTACAGGCCATAATGGGTAATATTACTTGTCTCTTGATATCCCTGATGACATCATTCAATCCTGCAATATTTTTGAAAGTCACATTCAATTCGTCAGGTTGTATCAAAAGTCCAGCAATGACAATCTCATGTGCATCTAAGCCTCCAATTCCACCTCCACTATGTGAACGGGATTTTTTCGAATGCTTGATTGATTTAACCATTTCCGACATGCTCAACGGGATTTTCTTATTTATGTGTGTCTGGAGAATGAGCTCCTCTTCGTTAAATGTTACTTTTTTATTTTCAGAAACATTTTCATCGCTTGCGACCGTTTTCGTCTCAGTTTTTTTACTCGGATCGGGAATAGTACGGATAGCTAGTTGAGATATGGTATTGATGGGTTCCTGGAAGATGAGCGCCTCATCTGCGAATGTTACCTTTTTATCGTTACAAACATTTTCATCGCTTGCGACAGTTTTCTGTTCAGTTTTTTCAATCTCCTCTGGAGTAGTATAGATAGCTTGTTGAGATGTGGTAATTATGGGTTCCTGGAGGATGTGTTCTTGATCTTTGAATATTACACTTTTATTTTCAGAAATATTTTCATTTTCATCGCTTGCGACAGCTTTCAGCTCAGTTTTTTCAGCCTCATCTGGATTAGTGTGGATAGCTTGTTGAGATCTGGTATTTATGGGTTCCTGGAGAATGCGCTCTTGGTCATTGAATATTACACTTTTATTTTCAGAAACATTTTCATCGCTTGCGACCGTTTTCAGCTCAGTTTTTTCAATCTCATCTGGAATTGTGTCAATAGCTTGCTGAGATTTGGTATTTATGGGTTCCTGGATGATGGGCTTTTGGTCTTTTAATGTTGCTTTTATATCTGCAGAAACCTTTTCATCGCTACCGACCTTTATCGGCTCAGTATTTTTACTCTCATCTGGAGTAGCACAGATAGGTTGTGGAGATACCTGAGATGGAATTGTAACATTATTGTTTTCTTTATTGTCTGCTTTATTTTCTTGTTGTTCTTGTAATTTATCTGCTGACAAACCCACTAATGCATATCGAACAACTTCTTGCAAATCTGCTCCAGTGAATCCATTTGTAAGTGCTGCCAGTCTTTTCACACTAAATCCCTTCTCTAAAGTGATCCCTTTAAGATGGATATCAAAAATGATGATTCTATCCAAATATGTAGGTGAAGGTATTTCTATATTTAAATCAAACCGGCGTAACAAATTCGGTTCGATTTCTTGGTGACGACTTGTGGATCCCATAATAATTACAATATCTTTGTTTTTTTCATCGTTATTACTAGATGTGTCTTTTCCATCCCAACATGCCGTAAAGGCTGCGGTCAATTGAATGAATTGACCAAATGCATTCTTATTGAATAAGGAGTCAATTTGTTCCATTAAAAGGATGCAGGGACTCAGCTTTTTGGCCAACGAGAATAATGCCGCAACAACACTATTTGCTGTCTCAAAATATTCTACATGAAGATCACAGGGATTAATTCGAAGCAGGGAGCATTGTGTTTCTTTCGACAGAACACGTGCCAAAAGGGATTTTCCAGTTCCTGGAGAACCATTAAAAAGAATTCTGAAAATCAGGCAGAACTTTATGAGCAAACTTATCAATATTTCATATAATACAATAATATGCAGTATATATACCTCCCACCGGAGAATGGAATTAATGAAGTAAAGTAGAATAATTAATAAATACCCGTTAGGAAGTTTTATTGGATGAGGTAAAGTATGAAGTACATCTTTGCCCATGACTGGCAAAATTATATGTCTGTGGAGCTGATCAACAATATCTTTCGGAATACATATACTCTCCCATCCTGTCTTTATCTCTTCAGGAAATATTATCGAATTCACAAACCGGTCCTCTTTCGCATCAAAGTGGAAATTTTGTTTCCCTAATCGCTTCCGAATCTTTGAAGTCATATCTCTCACTTTAGCTTGGGTCTGACCAATTTTATACAAGTGGTAAACTGCATAGACCATGAAGCCAATAAGTATCAGTATGACTACAATTGCTAGGAACAAAAGAAGTCCAAACGTAACTGTGCGAAGCATTTCAATTGTACCCTCTCCGGAGAGTCCAGACATAAAATACATGATGTGATTCTAATATTACGGCACAACTTGAACACAAATAAATATTTAATCTCAATCTTAATTCTTTTAGCATAAAAAAATTGCTCTATTTCAGAAAAAAAATACGTGTATAAAATTCAGTTTTTTTGAGGAATCAAATTGCGTTAATTTATTTGAAAATATTTCTACCAACAAACCTACTGCTATTTTGTAGCCAGGGAAGCCTTTACAATATATGATAAAGAGAATATGATTAGAATAAAAA
This sequence comes from Pogonognathellus flavescens, assembly GCA_019776165.1. Classification (NCBI taxonomy): domain Eukaryota; kingdom Metazoa; phylum Arthropoda; class Collembola; order Entomobryomorpha; family Tomoceridae; genus Pogonognathellus; species Pogonognathellus flavescens. The sequence goes on along the minus strand of JABASD010000961.1, from coordinate 5,311 downwards.
CTACTATAACATATTTTATTATAACGTATTTAGGCAAGTTATCGGCAAGAACATTAAAAATGGCATTTTCAATACATCTTTAATAAGCTTCACTTGTTTCACTTTGTATACTTTGCAAAGACCGTCTGTACGAATCTAATGAACTTAGAATTTGTTTGAAGAATATTTTCAGGATATAGAACGTTGGTCTTTCCCCACATTCTCGGCTCCAGCAAGCTGCCATTATTGTGTAGCTGTTGCAGTAAACGTAGCCTAAGCTTTAGTAAAGTAAATAGGTATTGTTTTTTGAAAATTTTTGAAGTAATATTTACTCACATTTCTGTAGTAGAAAATCTAGGTTTTTCAAGTCGAACCCCGATCATCAACTCTTGAACAAAATCATTTTCCCAATCTGCATAGGGACATTGGCCCAACGAATACATTTCCCAGAGTGTTATTCCATAAGACCACACATCAGATTTTTCTGTAAAGTTTTCATCCTCTTTGGAATCGATGCATTCAACCGACATCCAGCGCCAAGGATATGATCCCTTTGTAAACAGAATAATCGCTGATTTTTATACTACTTAATTATTAAAAAAACTACCTGTATGTAAGAGCCTAGGAATACAGTTTTCTTGTACATATGTAGGTAGTAAATGCACTCAAGGTCATATTGAGAGGGTTGCGAAAGGGGCAATTCACCCTCCCCCGAAATTTTGAAGCTTACATTAGATACTATTGGCCTTAAAGCAAATATGGACTTTAAAAATTCAAATGCAGAAATTTGGGAAGTGTTTGGGAGAAAACTCATCGTATTCCTTTTAAAATAAAATAAAATATTTTATTGAAATATAAATTTTGAAAGTCTTTGCCCCCCTCCCCCGAAATGCATACACCTTTGAATGCACTGACATACAAATAAAATAAATATTAGTTCAAGTCTTTTATATCAAAAAATACAATTATGCTTTGTTTGACATTTGAAGACAATTAAAGTTACACAAGTTTGTAACTTGTAATATTGTAACTCTTAATATAAGGTGGTTGTTTCATCATTTATTTGTTAAGCTTACCGCAATATCCACCTTATTGGAGCTGAATTTATTGTTGAACAATTGAGCAGCAAAGCTGAACCCTGTAATCTTGCATAAACCGTTGTCGAACAGAATTATGTTCTTAGTACATAGAAATCCGTGCACTATCTGTGTTAAAAATAAATTCTCTGATTTGTGATTACATAATTTAATTAATAGTTTAACAAAACTTTATGCAACCTTTTTTGCGTGGAGATACTCCATTCCAATGGCAATATCATGCGCCCAAATGACTAAACTTGATGTACAAAAATTTGCTCGAATTGACAATTTGATGTTTTCATATACATCATCTCTAAAGGGTTAACAATAAATTCTTTTATTAAAATCTACCTATTCAAATTATACGATCACGCAATGGTATATAGAGTAGAATTATTGCATTCTAAATTACTTGAATGGAGCTGGTATGATTACATCGTCTTTGATTTGGTCATTGAAAGAACCGTAGAATTCGTCCTGAGAATCCACCAAAAATTGGTAAAGTGATGTGGGAGGGTAGATTTCAGTTACTAGAAATGTTTTTCCCTCTAAAAAAAGGAAACAATCAAAATTTTGACACAATTTTTCATTGTGGGTCTGTACGTACAGATCAGTACAAGCATTTTATCATTTTTCTTTATTGCAACAAATCAAGATACTAAGTACCTTGTAATTGTTTCTTATTTTAGTGAATCATTCTTACCATGACCAGGGTAGTCGCAACAAGCTCCAAGGAACTGTAAGATATTATCATGACTTATATTGGTCAATAGTTTCATTTCCAGTAGCAAACTACAACTTGTCTCAAAATTTGCATTAGATTTAGTGGTCTTCACAGCTACGTCGAGTATATGGCCATTTTCTAAATCGAGTTTTGCTGTCATTACAGCAGTTTTTTCATCTATGGCTACAAGATTTCCAAAATCTGAAGAGAGATGGCAAAATAATAATTTAATACTTTCATTTATGCGGAAAAATTATTAATCTTTTTTTATGCTGCAAATCTATGAGTTTACAAACCGATGTGAATTATTTCTCCATTTATTTTGAAGGCATTTTCTTTCAATTGAGCCAAAGTAGTATTTAAAAGATATCGTTTTCTTTCCGTTTTTTTACTCACATCTTGCTTTCGCTTCTTTCTAGACTTCTTTACGCTACGTCTTATCAGTAAAGGTATTTTTATTTGATCTTCATTTTTAAATTCATCCATGAAACGTTTCACAACCCACAGTGAAAAGATTTTGTATATGTAGAAAATTGGGTATATAATCAATCCGAAAAACAATGTACTCGCATGTAATAGAGTGGAAACATGGAAAGTGTACGTCGCAATCCCCAGGAGCAAGGAAATGCTCCATATCATAAGATAAACAGTGCATTTTACATATTCTTTCTGAAATTAATTTAGTTTGATTAATATTTGTAACAAATTTCAGTTATACATTAGTCATTATTGTACATAATACATAGATGTAGATAGAACAATTACTCGCATAGCTCCAACCAGTAATGTGGCACCAGAGAATAAGTTTAGACTATTAAGAACAATGTAAATCCATAATACCAACGTCTTTCCTATGATGTTTGCAAAAAACCAATTGCACAATATTAAAAATTCCATTGAGAAGGAGGTTACTTTATGAAATTAAATGTATGTATGATGTATGTAGTAATATGTAGGTATAATGTAGGTATAAGCCAAAATTGCGTAGACTATAAGCTTCTAGGACCTTTAATCATCAAATAGTTGTCATTTGGTGTCTTTTGCATCTTAATAGAAGCTGGTGAAGTAAACACCTCTGCAGAATGGACGATTATGCAAAGTGTGGAAAATATCTAAAATGTTCAATTTTGTAAAATTAAATTTATTCTAGTAGATAATATTTTATGTGTATTTGTCAGCATGGATTGTTTCTTTTCTTACCATGTCCGTGGTGGCTATAATGAGAACAGACTCTGACAAAGAAAATTTCCCACACAATTTCATTTTGTCGATATGTAACTGAAACTAATTTTTGTGAAATGCAGATTTTTAATCCAAATTTTTAGTAGTTTGCCATAAATGCAAATAAATTATTAGTTTAAAATAACTGAATTATGTAAATATCTAAGTAAAGTAATTTCCACTTCTTAGCTAATTTCCATCTCTATCGTGTAACGCTTACTTTGCGTACTTTCAGTATAGGAAGCTAATAGCTATACAAACAGTTGTTTGTGGTTTAGTGGTTCTTCCTTAACGGAAACCTATGTGATAATTTATTCCTGATTCCTTTGCATTATGTCACGTTCTTAGAGAAAAACATTGCTGAAAAGTTGCTGAAATACAAACAATTTTGTAAATAGTTTATTTAGATTATATTAATTATTATATGTACAATAATTATTATTACACCTACTTACTTTTATGTGTACATAATTAATTCAAGGGGGTATCTACGTATGTGTTCTTGCATGAGCACTCCCCCCTCCAGATTCCGGAAATAAAGGGTTAACTAATTGACAAGAATTTGCCACAAAGCTCATTTTTTGCCTCCAAGACATTCTCAAACTAAACTACCTAAGTCGCATCCATTTGTGAGTCCTAAATACGCTCATGCTGATAATGTTATACGTTTTAGCGATATTTATCAAAAACAATTAGCTTAATGAGTAATAATATTTTGTGTGCATGTGCATATTCTGCATAACGCTCTTTGTAAATGATTTGGTGATGAATCGTAACTTTTATTGTAGGTGAACTTAAAAATAATGCTGCTATTGAAAAATGTGTAGGTACCATTTTAGCCATAGGGAAAGGAAAAGTCGCTTTTTACGTGAAGACTGCAGTTTTTCTTCTATGCATTTTAGCATACGAGTTTTACAAAAAGATTCATATTGTAAAGAGTGTTGTAAAAAGATAGTATACTACCTTACCTATAGGTTAAGAATAGAAGCATTGCCCCCACAAAACGCATGGACTTAGAAGGAGTTGTACAAATCAGTTGTTTTAAATGTGAAAAAATAATATGAAGAAATAATAGAAATAATAGAATGTTAATAAACCTTTGTTAAAGAAGGTGTGTGAATAGTATGCAATACTAAAACATACGCCATAAAAAATGAACTAACCATATTATTATGTGTAGAATAATAACTAATGTAGTATTGGGATTAGTAAATATTATACTTTGTATATATATATATTGTAAGTTCAGTACCTAATGTTCTACGTGCAGTAAAAACATTATTTTTTAGAGTTTTCATCAGCTCGAGTTCGAAATTGAATTCCAGTAGCTGATGCTATAGCTCTTAGAGCATACCTTGAGACTGATTTTTTCTACTAATGGATAATGTTGTATTTTAAAATCCCAATACTTAAGCACTGCACTACAAATGTACACCAAATACCAGCTTACATTAAATGTACTTAAACACGCAGCTACATAAGTCGCATTAACTATGTGTGATGTGTTCCAACGCAAGTTGGAAATTCCCGAAAATTTGAGAAGGTTGGTTATCTCGTTTTAAGTACCTATAAAATATACATAGAGTGAAAAGTTCAGGGGGAAAAAGGAGAACGTGGCATGGCATTTCTATGATTATGTATTTTCTGTTGTAAGAATGATGTTTGCCTTTTAATGTAGATGCAGGCTTGTTAGGTAGTAGGTATCCTGATCCTGGTATCCATACAAGAAACGTTTAAACGTTTAACACTTTTTTAATACATAGATATTGGCAACTAGCCTACGGGTTAATATAATAAATAGGTATATTAGGTAGATTACACGTTAGCAAGCTATTGAAGCTATCATGAGCAAAAACTCTTCTTCGTCACTCGGCATTATTCCCATCTTGCAACCTTGTTATAAGAAGCTTGTAAGCTATTTTTCATCTTCTCCGGCTAAATATCTATGAAAACAAAGATTCTTCCTTGTCCATTCGCTATCAGTCTATCTACGTAAGCATTACTCCCTTTTCCCATAACATTTACTGGAAATTCTGTAAATTAATTCTCAAAACATACTACATTTTACATTCAATATAGTGTACCAATGGTATTAAGCCCAAAGGAAGTAATATAACTATGCAGATTACATATGCGTTCTTGTATTTTGTTCATTGTTATTGTTATTGTTACTACTTATGTATTACGCAAAAATCACGATCATTAAGAATAATTATTAAGTAGCGTCAGCTACTTTATAAGAACGTTCAACCTGTCTGTCTGGTTATCTGTCTGTGACACGATATCGAGTGAACCTTCAATGTGGACT